>CABEEJ010004302.1:48270-66402 GCA_901482245.1 Timema douglasi
CCCCCCCCCCCCCCACCTAAACACACACACACACACACACAACATGGATGAATCCTTAGAATCCTGGAGTCTTTAAGGATTATAGAAATAAAATAATAACTCAAGATTAGGAAAAATCTCCAAATTTTGAATGTGATTTTATAGAACTATTTTGATGCTTAATAGTGGTTTGGCACAACATTATTCTAGGACAACTAACAAGACCTTTTTAAATTGAATGATAACTCATAATATAAAAATAAAGTTATCATAGTTAAGCTTTTTATTTTATTTTGCTAATAAATAATTAATGGGAACAAAATAATGTTTGAAGAAAATAAATCATGTCTATGTAGTAAAGTATACCTTTCATGCTGGGATCAAGATCAACATAATATTGACTTAAAGTTAACTTAACATAAAGGTTCTCCTCCTGTTTTTAAATGGAAGCGATCACGATACAGTTAACTTAATGTTCATTTGCAGTTCACTTAACTTAATAGATGTCCTGGGAGGTCTTTCACACTAAGTGAACGTTTCATGAAGGGTATCATGTGATCTAGCCAGCCATCATTATGCGAGTGACATCTACAGGGGTATTTAGTAATTCATTTGTTGGTTTTATGACCTAGGTCTACTCTTTAACTTCAGTTCTAGTGATCGGACATTGAAACAAAATAATTAAACTAAAATAGGAAATTCTGAAATTTGAAAAATGACACCTGGACATGGGAATTGAACCCGGGACCTTTGGCTTAGTAAGTCATTGCTCTTACCACTGAGCTATCCAGGAATCGTGCCATGCCCAGGGTCATTCTTCACTCATAGCTCAGTGGTTAGAGCATTGGCGTACTAAGCCAAAGGTCCCAGGTTCGATTCCAGTGTTCAGGTGTCATTTTAAAATATGATATCTAGATGGAGAATTCCTCTCTAAAAAGCATAAATAATAGCTTCGGTTATTTGATTCTAAAATAGGAAAGCTATATTTATCAAAAAAGTTTAATGATTAATATTTATTATATCAATAGAAAACAGCAAACTTTCACGGATCATCACTTTAAAAATAGTACAAATCACAGATCAAAATACTATAACGCAGATGTTTGGCTCGAGTTGTTCCGTTAAGTTATTTGATCATACATCTGTTTTTTTAAGTTAGGTGAATGCTATGTTATAGTGTCATGCTTATAATGTCTTCTCAGATTTATTTATACACTTAAACACACACACAAATAATATGTGTATATATATATATATATATATATCCATACACATATGCACGTGCACACACACACACATACACACAGGCTGAGTGGTAATTTGCAGATATGGACAGTACCATTATCAGGTGGGTAGAAAGTTGAAAATACACATTGCAAAAAAGTTGTTTTTCCTAAACCTTTTGATAAAAACAATATTGAAGATTGTAAAGAGGGTTGGGGTAAAGCTGTGCCTAAGATTTCAAACAATCACTTGCAATTAGACATAAAAACAAATGCAAGGTCAGTATTTTTTAAGCTGTAATAAACTACAAACATTCAGACTAATGGGATATGGCAATGGTTATGGGAATATCTGACAGCCGAGCTGGATCTGCGGCACAGCAGTATTCTGTTCGCTTTCCTGGCAGACATCAACCGAGCATGAATGTGTTTCGCCGTTTGGAACAGCATTTTCAGGAGAGAGCTCAAACAAGACCAGTGCCATGAATGGTTGTAAGATGGCCACACAACGTATAAACAGCATGTGTTGAAGATGCTGTGATGAATACCTTCCAACAGTAGCCAGCCTACAGCTCCCGTTACATAGTACAAGATATGCGAATGTCACAGTGGTCAATTCTGTAGGTGTTCCATGATAAGGGGTACCACCCATATCATTATGCAGCGACACAGCATCTACTCTCAACTGATATGCCTTGCCGGGTAGTTTTCCAGTGTGTCTGGCAGCAACATGCTGTGGATACAGATTTTATTGGGCACATTTTGGTGACTGCTGAAGCCTGTTTCACACGAGAGGGAATGAAGAACATCCATAACAATCACCTGTGGGCAAGTACTAAACCAAACACCACTCATGTTTATGCGTATCAGCATCGATTCAGTGTGAATGTTTGGGCCTGCATTGTTGGAGATGTGATTGTGGGCCCATATTTGCTACCAGATTGTTTGGATTCCAAAATATACTGTCTGTTCCTTGACACAGTTTTATTGGAGTTACTGGAGGATGTCCCAGTCCTTGTGCAACAAAGGATGTGGTATCACTTTGAAACTATGGGGCACGAGTGTGATGACTACTAAATGAAGTCCACTTCAACCAGTGGATACGGTATGGGAGGGCCGGTGGAATGGCCACCAGGGTCACTGGACTTCACACCACTCCATTTTTGCTTGTGGGGTCACCTCAAAGCACTTGTATACACGCCCACCTACCTCAGTCGCTCGAGGACATTGTGGCGCAAATCCAGGTGGATTTTGCAATAGTTGACAACATACGTTGCCGCATACACACCAAATCTATATGCCATTTGGAGCAATGAATAGCCATGTGAGGATCAACCTTCGAACAACTATTGTGAACTAACTTATGCGTTTAGTGTAAAGTGTATGGCTTAACAGTGTGTGTACAATTATGTAATAAATTTGAATAAAGAGTGTGTTCAGTTATTTTTGTTGTTCTTATCAAACGATATTCACCTCGCATTTGTTTTTATGTCTAATCACTGGCAACTGAATAACATTTCAGGCACAGCATTGCCACATCATCCCTCCCTAACTTTAATGAAGTATTTCTCAAAATATATGGGAAGAAAGGATTATTTTCTAAGCGAGTTTGATTTATATTTACCCACCAAATCATGTGATACTTTCAATATCCACGAATTACCACTCACCCTGCATATATACTATTCATATATATATATATAAATATTGGATGTGAAGCTCGAAAATGCCAATGGATGGATTTTTTGCTCAATTTTAGGATTAGCTGTTTTAAAATGACCAAAGCCTGATGTTTTGTTCAATTTCAGGCTTTGGCTATCTCCAAACGGACAAATCAAAGATTGTGCAATTACTAAAAGACCATTGAGTTGAAAATACAGTTGTTAGGTTAAGTTAGGCTTTAAAAAAATTAGTCAGGTGTTTTTTATAATTTAAAATAAGTTTGTAATCTCTGTCCGATTCTGTCTGAATGTCAATGAGATCCACTTGCCCTCTTGAATTCATATGGTTGCTCAAAATTGGGTGTGCCCCACCTGCTCAGTCTGGTTGAAAAATAAACTAAAATGTTATTTCAAGCTTTGGTCATTTAGTATTTGCACAATCCTAGGTTTGGCTGTTTGGAGACGATCCAGGCCTGAAACTGAATAGAACTTCGGGCCTTGCTCATTTTAAAATGCCCTATCCTAGAATTGAGCAAAAAATCCGTCCATTGGCCGTTTTCAGGCGCCCAATATATACACACACAACTGTAATAAGCAATCCATATATATATATACACACACACACAAACCCTATTTCACTACTGCTGCTACACAAACAGGGGTGTATCAAGTAGGGCTATATATATTTGTTTCCTACCTCCTGCTGAAGCTTCTTTAATTTTTTGTCCTTTGTGTTGTTTTTTGTTACAGCGTTCACAGTTATCCTTACATTTAGGACCTTTTGATGGATCACTTGAATCACTTAAAAGAGAAACTTCACCATCATATCCCACATTGGCAAAGAATTTCTTAAAACCTGCAAATGATTAATCATTTGTCACAGTAAACTATGTAAATAAATACAAAGTGTTTTGATCTCGAAAGAGGAGTTTTTGTTTTGGCATTATAAAAGGAAAGATAATATTAATACATATTTATGCAAAGGCATGCTTAAAAGAAAAGAAAAATCATGGGAAATTATTATTATAATGTTTGCCACCACAAGCTTGTAAAAGGTTTTAAGAAGAAAGAGATTAGGCTAAAATAATTTATTCGACTTAACATTCAGGAGAAAAAAAAAATTGGTTAGCTCTTGAAATTGTAAAATTAGCAATACTAGCTAATGCTACATGATTAATACCCACCCCAAATAACCAATACATATAGACATCCTGCAATAGTAACACTAGCAAGACTAGCTAATGCTACATGATTACTACCCACCCCAAATAAACTAATACATATAGACATCCTGCAATAGTAACACTAGCAAGACCAGCTAATGCTATATGATTACTACCAACCCCAAATAAACCAATAGATATAGACATCCTGAAATAGTAACACTAGTAAGACTAGCTAGTTTACATTAATACTACCCACTCCGAATAATGCCAATGCTCACAGAAATCCTGAAATATCAAAGATTTACAAAACTTACTATGTCTATAATATGTGCTTTACTCACTCATTGTATCTTCTGGCTTAGCACGAGTTCCATAGCCCGACCATTCGCGCCAAAGTCTATCATAAAAAGAAAACTAACAAGCTATGAACGAGGCATCAACAAGATCCAGAACTAAACTGATTGGCCCAGCAGGCCAATAGACTAACCACTCACAATCTTAAACTGCATACTCGCCAGGTGTCTGGTCTATGTGACTACTTAAGCTTTCCAAGTTTTAACGGCCAGCTCACCAGGTGTCCAGCCTAATTGACTGGAGAGTGTGCCAAGATTTAACTGCCAACTCTCCAGATTTCTGGCCCCCGTGACTTAGCACATGTTCAAAACATGGTGTTTTATTTTTAATAGGAAGATATCCCACCCTTTTTATCGATCAACTAAACCTATATATAGCGGGCGTTCAGCTAACATGGTTGACTATTATATCCGACACTTCCACATGAAGTCCTAGTCTGGACTTTGACATTATCGCTCCAGGATGGCAATATATAAACTCTATATATTTTATTAAATATGTAAAATTTAAAGCGCTCTTAATGGGTGTGGGTGTTTGAACACTTAGTTAATTATGCGATTATAATCGTTCAGTGTAGGCGTCAGTAATTTCTCACTAGAATTATTATTATTGGCACCGCGTCTTACTACCCGTTCGGATTATACGCATTTACGCTAATGTGTAATGTGTAGGGTGATTGCGAGATGAAATGGAGGACCTACAGTTTAACGTGGAATCCGAACCACGGTGGAGGCCTGGCATTCCCCACATTCACAAGATGTCTTGTCAGAGGTGAAGGAAGGGTTTGGTAATCAGATAAATCTGTGCCGGGACCGAGGATTGAACCCCGACCGCCTGCACAGAAGTCTGACACCTACCCCTAGACCGCCAGGTCACCTTCTCACTAGATGATTTATTTTTGAAAGTATATTTGTTTTATGGAAAACTTAATGTTTTCTTTTGCCGCTTGCACACTAGTCTCTTTGTAATTTTTAGAGAGGTTAATAGGTAGACACTTTTTGATTCTTTTTCTAGTTTGGAATATTTAGTTTGAATATACATTTTTTTTATTGCACTTGTGGTTACCAATAATTGTTTGAACTTTAAAATTTGATAATGTTTCTTTCATAGGTAATATTTTGTGGACGTATTTTCTTTGAAGAAATTATAAAGGTAATTATTTTTTGTTGGCTTATGTTATAACTTTAAAATTTTACTGATACGTTTAGTGAGAAATTACCAGTATTATATTGTAATATTACTTTGTTTTCTATTATAATATTAAATATTAACAAGTCTGAATCTTCGTTATTACTTCAAAGGTGGTAGAAGTAATAATAGTCCCACAGAAGTTTGATTTATGCCAGGAAGTCAAACCTTTGTGTAATTTATTTTTAACAGCATTGATATTTAAATTTAATCTTAAAATTTAAATTTGTTCAGTCGGAATTCACAATGGTGATTCAGGCGCTTTGTTAACCATTTAAAAAAGGCGCTTTAAGCTCTTTATTACTATATTAACGATTTTTGATTATTATTAGGTCTCTTCCAGACTAATTCCTATAAATAAATATTTACTTCGAGATTGTGAAATATATCTTCAAATGTACTGCGCAAGTGCAGTCTCTGCCATATGTATATGTTTTTCAACTCTCTTCAGTTTGTGTTGTGAGGCCATGTATTTTTTATTTAACTCTGTTGATTTATCTTGAATAAATAATTCAATATTTTCTTACAATTGCAAATGTTCCTATTTTTTTGTTATATTAAATTCCTTATAGATTCCGTCCACCCTCTTTCTAGCTATTGTGGCCTCTAGCTAGGATTAAAGGAGAACGATACAAAAGAGTCATATAATATGTTTTGAACCTAATGTTATAAATTTATTTTAAATAAATATATTATTTTAAGGTGTTTAAAATATATCTCATATCAACCCTTGAATAGGTTACTTTATTTTCTGTCATTTTGTTCTAATGCTTTGTGTAAGTGCCAGTTAACTTCCTTTAATCCTAAAGTGAAGAGTTTTAATCCCTTGTGGACCATAATTATTTTATTTGTCAATGCTTACGAACCATTCATTTATAGTCTAATTTTAGAAAGCTTTGACCATATAAAAATAATCAACAATCTCTAAAAGAGATAATAAAGCCAAATTAATTATTTACTTTTAAATTAAAATACAAAGATTCAACTTTGCCAAAGGTAAAGACAATGAGCATTAAAACAATTTTTACCTGAATAGTCATATCGTTTTGGGCCCATCCAACGAAACCTTTCACTGTCTCTCACAACATCTCCAAGATACCCATAAGATATTACACTAGAATAGTAGCGCAGCAAAGTAGCATTACTGTGCACACTACATAGATCCAAGCCCACACTGTCACCTGAAAATAAGCAATGTTTTACCACTGTCAAGAGAACACAAACATACATAAGGAAATAAATTTTCTTCTTCTTTTGTTCAAGGAAACAAAACCTCCAGTGGTCGAATAGTCTAAGATGTCACAATCACAATAGACTCGACTGCCGATGACATGGAGATTATGGTTCAAATCCTAGTCAGATGCACTGAGAGTGGTTTATCCTAATGGTTTTACACTCTTCCTCCAGGCATGTGCAGGTACATTTTTTCTAAATTCAACCTAACACATTAAGATAATTAGTAAATATGGATACTAGCCTAACATATAGTGTAATGTGGTGCTAAAAATAAACTAACAAAACAATTTACCATTATTATTTGCAAAGAAACCTAGTAATTTGAAGAATCATAATTTTATTGGCATATAGGCCTAAACAGCATAAAGTGACCAAAATAAGTATATATAATCTAAATTAAATAAAACAAAATTACCAAAAATAATAAGCAGTACAGCTGTCTGAACATCTGTTGTTCCATGAAAGCAATATGCCATAGTATCAGTGCTGCCAGCAGGTATGATTCCAACTCGCAAAGATGGAGTCGGCAGAATAGCTTCAGGGTCATTTTGATCTATTCCCTTGTCTTTTGCTGTCCGCAGAACAAGGCCATTAAACACTTCAGCAAATGTCCCATCGCCACCAACACATGTGATTGCATCAATATTATCAAAGGAGCAGGACAGAAGAGTATCTCGCGCATGATTGGCAGATTGTGTGATGGTAATTGTCGTGTGCACACCTGCTAGTTCAAATAAAGGCATCACACGTTTTTCGTAGATTTGTAGTCCCTTTTTTTTTCCACCATATGGGTTCACAAACACCATGATTCGTTTTGGACGTTTTGTAAAGCCTAGAGGGAAAAAGAATTAAGTAGTTTGAAACATAAAATGTGTAATTTAATTTATTTTAGTTGCAAATACATCCATTTATCAAATAAAATAGTTGCAAGAGATATTTTATATTTGTTAAAATTAGATGACTTAAAACACACATTGTGGGGTTCAAGTGATTAAGTAAAATAAATAGGAATAATTTAAATTGCACATTTAGATTAGCACAGGCCTAATCATCATCATCATGAACTGTTTCCAGCCTGTGGCCAGGTCCGTTTAGTAAAATGCCTCCATCCCCCTCTGTCCTTCCACCATTCTTTCTCCTGCACTCTCGTTCACTCTCCTCCTCTCACCTGCACACTTGCTGTTATCTGTTCCTCCCATCTCTTCAATGGTCTCCCTTGTGGTCTTTTCCCTACATATTTTAACTCCTTTCCCATTTTCATTATGTGTCCATGTATTTTTTAATGAATGTGAATGGTACAAGTATGAATCAGCACTTTACAGTTTTTTCAAAAAAATTTATCTATTCCTGTTGTGTTACCACGGTTATTAAAATATAATAGGAAAATGCCTCCAGGATTCAAAAACTCAATATTGTTATTTTAATTGTGTATATTATAGTTTAGCCTTATATGTCAATTAACAAAGTGATTAATATATAAGCAATTGTATGGACAAATTTCACATTTTTTTACTTTAAAAAGTATACAAAAGAAATGTATTCCCTGCACAGACTTACTTGCTCATTTACCCAATAAAAATGGAAACATTTACTTAAAAATCGGGTGACCTGGAGGTCTAGGGGTAAGGTGTCAGACTTCTGTGCTGAGGTCCAGGGTTCAATCCTCAGTCCCGGCACAGATTTATCTGATTACCAAACCCTTCCTTCACCTCTGACAAGACGCGTATTAATCACAACTTGTGAATGTGTGGAATGCCAGACCTCCACCGTGGTTCGGATTCCACGTTAAACTGTGGGTCCTCCATTTCATCTCACAATCACCCTACCATTACACATTAGTGTAAGTGCGTATAGCCCAAACGGGTAGTAAGACGCGGTGCTTTTAATAATAATAATAATAATAATAATAACTTAAAACTCATAAGATATGCAAAACAAAATAATATACATTAAAAAAACTTAATGGTGAAAAAAATAAAATCGCACTAAATAACCAAAGAGCATAAAAGAAATAATATACACTTTTAAAGAAACACATTATATATACTGTGCATTTTCAACTCCCTTTTATCAAACCTTTATTAAAAAAAAAGTTGCCTACAGCTCAGAAAATATTGATTTTATAAAATACACTTTCAAATTGAAATTGTTTATTTTTAAGAGTTCTACAAATTTGCAATGACAAGTTATTTCGTATCTCAAAGAATCACAGAGATGTGGTCAAAAATGGAAATTTCTGCTTATGTCAGTCAGTTTCATGTGAATTGAGATGTGCCATTTTGTGTGGAATGTTAAACAGTGTGTACAGGCTGTTCCACTCTTAAATTGCAGTATCGGCTCATATGGACATTTACTATCTCTTTCTGACCCATTGGTTTCCTCGTTTGCGTTGGCCTTCGGTTGCCATTTTGTAGTTTAATGAAGAACGTTATTTCTACTAAATAATCATGCTAGAGCGTATAACATTCACTTATGTATCTTTTTTTACATCCATTCCTGTTTCCCGCCTGTTGCCTAGGCCAGTTTTTTATTCAAGCCATATTTTTTCCATTACTAGCTTGTTAGGCTTGCTGTAGCTTCATATGGATTATAATCTAACTTATGGTTAGGACAGGTACAACATCCAGTCCGCGGCCGTCAATCTATCAATGTGAAAGGGTAAACCCATATCTTCATCAACAATAAATTTTCGGCTATGCCGAGAATCGAACTCGGTACTCTTAGCTCAGAAGGCAGACACGCTACCGACTGAGCTAAGGACTTATGCATTTAGTGAAAGTAATATAAACTAAAAGAAATGTAATCACCTATTTTTTTTTTCCAAAACATAAAATTTAACATTGTGTCTCAGTTTACGAGTTACCAAACATATCACATTATAAGTCTCATTCCAATTGTGTGGGAATTACAATTTTATGGTGGCTTTAGTAAGACTCATAAACAACACTTGCAAAGTCTTAAATAGATAGTTTTTACATGCGGTTAAAAAACAATTAAAACATAATACAACTTAAAATATTTAAAATGAAACATGAAAAAGTTATCTTCCTAGAAACATTTTTACTTGTGCTTTTACATGGGTAAGTTAAGTGAAAGAAATTATAAGAATAAATAAAAAAATCACAGGTTAATAACATTATACATTTATTTATGGTGGTTGCAGAGTGTGTAGCTATTATACCATTATTATGTTGAAAACTGAAGAACTTTATAATTTATTATAGGTACCTTAATATACTACCCAGAGAAGAAATCAGCTACCCACAGTGCTGGTCAATTGGTCTAAGGCGTTGTACTCTCATTACACTTTGTCACTGAATTTTATTCCTGGTATTGTCAAAGATTTATTATTGATAAATTGTCAGATGAAGGATTGAATTCTTTTCATAATATTAGGTTAGTTTGTAAGTCGTGTGGTGATATATGATGTTTGAAAAATGCCCGGAGAATACACCTAATGATTTTGTTTTTATCTGAAATTAGTTTTATCGTGGGATTTTTTCATAGTTCCAGGTAAATAATGGTGCACTTACTATTATAAACTTTCCTCAAGACATTATATTTTTTATTTAAATTAGAAGTCTATAAGTTGTTGATAACCAAAACATATATCGGCATCAGATGGAGCACTACGTATTGATAAATATAGCCCTACTGAGCCTAGCACCAAGGAATCCCCATAGTTATAACAGTTGGAAATGTATAAGAATGTTCTCTTGGGGAAACAAAACACAACTTTTTGAAACGTACCTAAGAAATCTGTCTACCAGTTGTGATATATTAGTGTTGAGTTTCTATCATTATTTTGGTGCAGGCCTAAATAGTATTTGGTGATTTAATTATAATTGTTATTGAACATAAAACAAAGTTTATAAAAGACTTATATTATATATCATAATCAAAATAATAATGTATGGATGAGTTAGGTAATTGTTTAAGAACATAATAACATTCTCATTGAAAGAAAAGAAAACAAATAGTTTTAAATTACTTGTGAAAATCCTATTTAGTTCAGTATACCAGAATTCAAATCTCAACATACTGATTGCAACAGTAGTTTTGAGAAGTGGGTATTTATATCAATTTTATTATGACAGTAAAAAACAATCATTATTTACTATTATTGACGTAAGCCCGTCAGCCAAACTTCAAATGTATTGTCATGACTTGATAAGTTAATTGTGAATCGGTCTCAAGCGGATAAGATCTGACAACTGCTTGCTCCATAAGTCCTGTACTGCAATTTAAGAGTGGAACAGCTGTTAGATACGAATTGTAACTAAAACCATTAAATCAGATTTCGAGAAAATAGATTTTTCTTTTTTCACCCTTATCCTTAATTTTAGGGTCTGATGTATAGTTCCAAAAACTCCTCTGATAAACCCTATGAAACTCTAGAGACAAAGTTTTGGCAAGATAGGTACAGACATGTAGAGAGATGGTACCATCTCACAAGAAAATATTTACACCAGTTACACCATAAGACGCTTATCTTTGATCAATTTATCATGAACAACTTTCAAAGCTTTACAAAATACTAGATTCTCCGATATATCTAACAATAACCAGCCATATTTAAAATATAAGAATTGCTGGGGGATCAAACTTTAGCCTCCTTGACTGAGACTTACAATGAAAATAATAAATATCTCAACATATAGCGGTGTGTTTGGGGGCACAATTTCTGGAATAATTGTGAAAAAATAAATAAAATAAAGACACTCAACATAAAAAATTCAAAATGAAAATGTTCCTAAGAATGTTGTAATGGTATCATTTTAACCCCCCTCCCCAGACCACTTCACCCTTTTTCATTAAAAATTAACCCTTTTATTTATATAAATTTTCAGATTTCCTTTATTTCAACATTACATTCAAGAGTAAAGAAAGTCTAGTTTAAAAAAGAAAATCAGAATGTTTATATTGTTTATAATTCAACCACAACCCACATTTTAAAGTAGATGAGCATGTGTGACTATTTTCCCTGATTGTCAAGCGGTTGGCGTCCAAAAAGCTAGTTGTTATGCAAGCATCAGTCCTTTTGATTGAAACAGAGAAAAAAAACTTGGGTAGTGTTAGAAGACTTGCACCTACATAAGCGTGGAGAAGGGATGAAAAAAACGTGTTAACTCGCATGTGTAAAAAAAATAACCCTCATTGCACCTGGTCGTGACTCGAACCTTGACCATCATGTAATTGGCAACCCAATCTATTGAGAGCCTGATGCCTTTAGCTGTATGACCACCTGTGTGTTTTGGATTGTGTTAGTGATGAAAATCCATTTTTAACAACATTTTTAATCAAAATTACTATTGCAAATAAATCTACTGTGATGGCTGAGTGGTCATTAGACTCACAGAGGACTTGGCTGCCAACGACTTGGGGTTATCAGTGTCTGAATCCCAATCAGCTGCCACAAAAGTGTTTTTTCCAAAAGTGATAACTCTTACTTTGGTTTTCCCAACCTATCTCTATACTAATCTGGGTTCTTTTGAACTTTCAAGTTACCCTCATTCGAACCCATTGAATCAGAGATACCCAAACTTTTATGACCTGGGGCACATGCAAGACTTCGGAATATTGTGGCGGAAACTAATATTTTTTAATGGAAATTTATATTTGGACATCAACTAAAACAAAAAACAACACATTTCAGATTAAAATTAGGGCCTAGATAAAAAGAAGATTTTACTTTAATAAGTTAGTCCCATTATTTTTATTTATGTAGCATAGCATCTAACTAGCTATTCTGGTTACATGCATATTAGTTATTAATTTAATTATTTGGCAATTATTAATAACTGAAAATGACAATGTTGGTGTTGAGCTTTTTCTCTACTCTTCAAATTTTCAGAAAGAGAAATTAAAAGAGTTTAAAAAATTCAATACCACCTTCATTAGTATTTCCCATCAGATTTATCTGGACAACCAAACATATTTTACTATGCGCCAATCAGCATTCAGACGGTTAGTTTAAATTCAAAACTTTGAATCGAATCCTAATCTTTCCAATAGCAAGATTATACATTTCAAAAGTTTGCAAAGGCTTAGTATTGATGATACGATACATAATTGGTTTCACTTACTATTGATGTAGTTGTGTATGGTTTTAACCCAGGAGGCAATTTGTCTTGGGTCTGTGTGGTTCATTGTAACTGTATGATGGCGCCACTTATTATTATTTCTTCCTCTAACCCCATAATGAATTATGAAACTAGTATGGCGTTGTGATAAACCAGGGTTGGAATCTCCTGCAATTTTACTTTCCTCTTGATTGTAGCCTTGACTTTCTGAAGGACAACAAAGGGTTTTGTCCGTTGAGTGCACGTAATCAACTGCTATAACATCGGCAAGGAGTAAGGTGTATCTATCTGTAACATATATAACTTGAAAGTTAAATGATTTTATATTTGTCTTGTTTTAAATTATGATATTTCTTCCACTATAATATTTAATGTGTGAGCAATACTTTCAACACAAGGTTTATGTTTTCGGGTTTCAATAAAATTGGCTTTTTTTTTTCATTTTCAAAACTGTGTGTTTGAAATCAAGTAAAAATGAAACTCATCGCCTAGCCCTAAGGGCCAACAGTGAGAACTGTCAACTAGCTCTCGTTCCTAACATTAAGACCTAAAAACCCCAACTTAACTGTCTCAAATGTAATGTTAGGTTGGGTTATTTTATAGTTAATAAAATATTATGATTATTTTTAACAATATATTATAAAATAAATTGTCAAGAAATGCTGAGGAATATAGTAGAGATATATCAGTGAGGTAGGTGATTGGAACTATTATGCTCTAAGCCAGAACCCAAATAGTCTTTATATTTATGTGTCAGGTGTTTGTTTATAAGTGCCCTATGTGATTAAAAACATGGATTTTTAGTTTTTGTTTATAATTCTCAACACATTGTTTGAACCCAGGACACAGATATTTGTTGTTTAAAACCAAAAAACTACGAAATATGGTTCAATTAATTCAACTGAGAGAATGTTTAACCTTGAAATATCAATTATCAACAGTCACTTACTATAAGGTGACCCATCAGTTTCCCATATAAGTTTACCACGATGAAAGTAAACCCTACACCTTTTATTCTTGATAACGAATGAATTGAGCAATACTGGATCACATATTTGTACATTGTCTTCAGTTTCTGACATTACAATTTAAATGAACAACTAATTATGTTATGACATATAAATAAATTAAAATCTGTCAATTATATGATAACAGTCGAGACAATAATATTTAAAGTGACAATTTGTGTATAGTATGCGCAGGTGCAAAGGCGCAGAGATTGAGGGGCGCATGCGCAATTGTTTCAGAGATATTTAGAACTATATTTTGAATTAAAATATTATTTTCATCGTTCTGTATGTCTCAAAGATGGCTGGAATTGGATAGTATTATTAAGCTTGCCGTATGCCAAATAAGTCAATAAATATTTTGTCATTAAATAAATTCTTTGCATATTTGGGTTTGTTTAAGTTATGTCATTTTTATCAAAATATTGATTTAATCATAGGAAGTAGTATTTAAATCCGTAAAATGGCAACCTCACTCTCAAGGTAGTTCAAATAATAATCGCCAGTCCTCTCTGTTATCAAAAATACAGAAAAGAAATGAAGCATTGTATTGCAAAATGTTGGAGTTCATTGTGAGGATACACTAATTATTGACCTCTATAACAGATCTCTATAATATATATGGATAAACATCCAAGGCTGAAATTTTCGAGCTGTCATTTGTACATATTTGTGTTGGAGAGAGAGAAACTTTCAGGTATCTCTGTCTCTCTTACACATACATGGTAATTTGCATGAATATATGAGATACTTAATTGTGTGTGATTGTTAAATGAAATAAATTTGTTAATAAATGGTTTGATCAACACAGCTAAGTTTGAAATTCGTGACTTGTTTCTTTAAATAAGTTGAGGAATACTCATTTATACCGTTAGTTTGGAAGGAATCCTATTTTGAAAGGCCTTATTTCGTAGTTGAATCATACTGATTGATAGTATTTTGGTAGAATAAAAGGCCCATAAGGGACTTTCCATTATAAAAGGATATTTATCCTACCAAAATACTAATATACATAGGCATAGCGCTGGGGGAGGGGGGCACGTGCCTCTCAACTTCCACACATTTTTTAAAACTTGATAGTAAACAGCAACAAGAGCGTCATGGATGGACACCGGCTGAGCCAAAAAGAGTTTAAGACAGTGGGCGAATGGAATGAAGTGGCCGAGCTATTTTTAGCTCTGCTTGACCTTGAGGGTGAGACGGGAGGCGGCCTCCTTTACCCTTAGCCTAGCAACCACAACCAGTTTGTGCCTGTGTGGTGTGTAGCAACGTGGCGTGCGCAGTATTAAGTCACTACGGTTAGCATGATCAGTAAGTGTGTGTGTGTGTGTGTAGTGCCTACTTTTTAATGCGTGAATGAAGCAGAAAACATCACTGAGATCGTGAGTAGCTCGTCAGTACAGTATAAAATGTCAATACAAAATACAGTATCGCATTTCTTCCAAAAAGGTCACGATTGTGAAAGTAACAAAGCTGCAACTACAAGTTGTGAATCTAATAAGCCTACAGCTCCTTCTATTAATGACAATAGGTACTAATATACAATGTCTAGGTGAAAATGATCCTTGCTATGGTGTGAAAACCACCAGTATTAGTGATGGACCTTACTGAACGAATTGTGATTACAGAACACAAAACGTTCAAGGCAAGTTTAGAAGTTTCAAGGAACTGTGGTACTCCAATTTTTATTGGCTAGAATACAGCGCTATAAAAGATTCAGTATCCTGTTATTCATGCGGATTATTCTGTGAACAAAAATCGCGGCGTGGCGAAGTGTCCTTCACAACTGAAGGTGTGTCAAACTGGAAGAAAGCTATAGAAAAAAAAAAATCCCGGAGACACGATAAAAGTGAAATACACTTGAAAGTTTTGGACAGAATGTAGATATCCTGGTAAAACTTGCTGATAAATTGTCATCTTTTCATTCTAAACAATTTCAAGAAAATAGAGTAGGCCCTATGCGTAAAAATTTAGTGGAAAATATTTTGTTTCTCGGGAAGCAGTGTTTGACTTTAAGAGTGAATGATGAGTCAGCTTCATCTGTAAATAAATGGAATTATTTGGAACTTCTCTAGCTCAGATCAAAAGACAAAGTAAAAGAAATACATCTAATTATGAGTTCGTGCATTCATTCATCCAAAAGTGGTCAGATACAAAATAAAATAATATTGATCATAAATAACAAAACAACAAGTAATTAATTCATGTTATGATTTTTCAATTATTTATTATGAAACAACAGATAGAGCTGCAAAAGAACAAGAGAGTGTATGTGTGAGATACCCGTACAAAACATCGGATGCTGTTAAAATTAATGAAAAGTTTTTGGGATTCACAGATGTTGAAGAAATGATAGATGAAAACTTGCATAGTGTTATAAAAAGCATTTCTGGTGAAAATAGGAGTGAGTATGCGAAAAATGCTAAGTCAGGCCTATGATGGGGCATCTAATATGTCTGGTAAGTTTATTGGAGTTGCTGCGATATTTAAAGAAAAAGAGCCAAGAGCTTTGTACACTCACTGCCATGTTCATCTTCTTGATTTCGCTGTGATGCGTTTTTGTGACGAAGTTAAACCATTGCAAAACACACTGAATACTGTGAACTCATTACACAACATATTTCATGCATCTGCTAAAAAGTATGCAATTTTTGATAACACTTTCAAAATAAAATGAGGACCTGACATTTAAAGAACTCTGCAATTTATCTAAAACACGTTGGACTCTATGTCAGCGTTCATTATCAGTAGTGATTGAACAAATTCTGTGAGATAGTCGAGACACTGTAAATGGTATCCAATGATACATCACACAACCATAAAGGTAGCTAGTGAAGCAGATGGGTTGCAGAAATTGTTAATAAATGTTGAGTTATGTTCTGTTTGAAATTCCTTTATCATGTTCTGAGTCTCACTGACATATTGTCTAAGCAGCTGCAAAAAGTAGAAGCATTCGTCCTCTGCTTGTCTTAAGAGAGGAATGAAGAACCTTTCAAACATATTTGGGATGAAAATTAATACCTGTATTGAGTTACATGTTACAAGTACAATCAAATGGGGTAACACTTACCCTCTGCCCTGTTGGACTCGAACTCTAGCGATCGTGAGAACTGACTTCCTTTCTCCAACACAGAGTTCCATAGACTTGACGGAGCCGTTTTTCTATAGCCGGCTCCGGGAGAAAGACACGCCCGAGAAAAAACAACTGAAGGCGACTCGGCGCACTTAGTTGCCACTTCCTCCACGTGGGCTATTCTCGAAGCTTCTTCTAGTTCTATGGGTGACTAGCAGAGTCCCCGATCCATCCCTCCTTCTCCCCGTTCCCCTCCTTCTCCCCTTACCCTTCCTTTCTCCCCCACTATCCTACCCACTCTGTGGACATGGCTGTCCGTTTGGTTGTTATATATTGGGATGTTTTGCTATTATTGTCACTCATTCTACAGTTGACTTGGAAAAGGTGAGAGCGGCATATTAGATTAAGAGTTCATTAAATTTGTGAAAATTCTCTTTTTAATAATGGGGAGGAAATCTCTTCAAAATTACTGTTTTGAACTTGCGAATTTAGTTTTGTTATTATGGGTAGAGTTTGTAGACTATTTTTGGCGATATGTTGTTATCACGTATAAATATTAATTTAACGCTATGTGGAACCTTGCTAATTGCTCACGTCAGAACTTGATCTCTATTTTTGCTCCCGGCGTCTGACTTTTGGGTTTGATAATAACCGCCGCTCTGATCAATTTCATTTGGGTTTTTGGGGAATATTAGCCTTTATGACAGATATGATGTCCTTTTTTTTTAGCATAGGCTTGCATGCTTGATTGTTGGTGTACGTCACCCCTAATGTAATAATATGGGAAACTAACTCCCACTAAGTGTATGGTTAAACAGGGCACTTCCACTTATCAATGTTCAATTTTCTTAATGTCGTAAATCGATCGTGGTAGCTATGAGGTATTATGTTATATCTATCAAATTCTAATCTTTTTAGTCAATTTCAGCATAAGTGAAATAAAATGTTGAATCATGTTAATGTTTCTAATCGTTCTAGCCATTTCACCATAAGTAATAATAAAATGTTGAATCATATTGTAACAAGATTAGTGTTTAACAGCGGGACCAGCGTGCTCTCATTGTTTACCCTGGCTGCACTCCTTGTTCTCTCTGTCTCCCTCCTTGTCTAGCAGGTAGGCAGCGAACTTCTTGCTTGACTGGGGGATTAGAATGGCCGTTGG
>CABEEJ010004303.1:0-12486 GCA_901482245.1 Timema douglasi
AAAAAGTACTCAAAATCACGTGGATGGATTTAAATACTATTAGGAAAAACCTCCCTCTACACCCCCAGCCAGAAATCAAAACCTGGTCACCGGTAAACCAAATGAGATTAAGTTAACGTCTTAGTCTGCGTGCCCACTAAAGAGGGTAAATTAAAAGTCAATTATTGTTGATGTCGTTAAGCTTCAGTTATAAAAATTATTATTGAATATTAGAGTATTAAACCATTGCTTAGTGCCACCCACCAGGAAAAATAAACAATTTAAAAAATGAGTTAGTTTTGTTTATATAAAAATTAACTGTTTAAAAAAATAAAGCACTACTAACACTCAATTAAGGTTCCAAAATATGTCCAAAATAATAATGAAGAACAAATTCCCGAATAAAGTACTAAAAATAACCTATTTTTTATTTAAAAGATAACATGCCGCCCCCCAACTTGTCGGTTGAGTTTCTTTTGACTGACTGACAAGACGTAAAAAAATAAAAATAAATCCTAATTCACCCCTTGCAGACGAGACAGGAGCAAACATTTCAATTGTCCGACCTCTCTGGTTTGTTCAACTAGCTGCTAATGGACCACGAGGAATCATCACAACACCGGGATAAAGGACAACAATCTTTGGTTCAGGCTCATTCACCGACACGGAAATCAACTGAAGAGGTGGCTATAAGCTCTATAATATCAATCTCATTTATTCTGGTTCACCGGTGACCGGGAGGCTGGGGCTCGAATACCGTGTGTACTTAGGATTATTTTTTCCTGAATGGTTTCACACTCTATACCTCTACGCAAATGTGGGTAAATTTCCTATAATTTCTACCTCTTTAATCCATGATCCATTAGCGTAGTTAATGTATCTGTGTATATTCCGAATGGGTATTAGGATGTGACAAAAAAATAAAATACGCTTGGGCAGGATTCAAGTCTTCTATATTCCAGTGTCTTGCGTCGAAACCGACCAGACAAGGTTACCACGTAGCCCGTAGCCACGTAGCGTTACTCTTGTAATATTTATAATTTAGTCATTATTTGGGTACTGCTTATTGACCTTGAATTTTTAAAGGCTCAATAAAAAGTACATATGATTTAGTCTGATATTTCATTATAAAGTATTTTAATCAGATTTGATTCAAAACACTTTGATCATAATTTATTAATTTCGGACATGGTGGTTAAAGGGGAGGGAAGGTGATTGGGGAGCTACCCCATCTCCCTCCTAACATGCATGGAAAATAATCGAAAATATTGAAACCAAGAGGCCTACCTTAAAGTTGTAAAGAGTGGCTGACTTCTACCTTGCCCCATCTTGTACATGACTTAACCAATAACTCTTTCAACTTAGTTCTAATGTGCAGCTAGCTAATCAACGGGTTTAAAACTAAAACTTTCCGGTAGTTGGATTTTTAAATTTAGTATAGCAAAGAATTTGTATTAAAATACATTATTTTTTATATTAATACATTTATGCTTATGTAAAGTAAATATTTATTACTTTCATGTGGCAGCGATTATTTATATTAAGTTTTTTTTGTGTTAAAACTACAGATTTGTATTTTTTCCTTACTAATTCTATTTTTTCTATCATAGTTAATTAGAATTATTTTTATAAAAAAGTAATATTATTATTACTAAACTCATTAATTAGGTAAATAAAGATTTTAATTAATAAAGTTATTAAATTTGTACTTGAAGAAACCTTATGAAAACCAATCCTCCACCTGACCCTGGATTCGCTTTGGATTTCGGATATTAGATTCAAAACATATTATTTATGAAATATTCATCTTGTATTCGATTCGAACCATTTTCATCTTAAAATATTCTGTTAGGATTTGATTTGAGCTAGTGATCAAAGAATCGGAATCTATCCAAAATTGAAAATCTTGGATTCGAAAAGGGTTTAAAATAACAACATTGGAAATGAGATGTTTCACAACCAAGGCGCCATACTCCGGTGTTCCACGGAGACGTAGTTAAACCAGAAGTCACATTTCTTGGTAGGAAGGCGCTAGGCGGTGAAGTGCCGAGTTGGGAAGAAGATATTCCCACTAGTCGGGAATATAAAACACACACACACACACAAAAAAAAGGCAGGCCACTTGAAGGAAGAACCACTGTTTGCCGGCTGGCCGCTGCTACTCGGGCCAGACACCCTCTCGTCAATACATGGCCGACATAGACCTCTGCATACGCCACGGAGTACTCACGTTCAATCACGGGCACGTCTTCAAGATAAACAAACCGCGTGTTTATATACCGGGACAATCACAGCGACATGTTGGTAGGAAAACTCAAGACAAGACTAAAAGAATGTCAAATATAAACATCATTTTCTTAAAAGGATTGTATAGTTTAATTGAAATAGAGTTGTTTTTTAGGGACATGATATAGCTGTGGAAATGGATAACGTATTTTACATCGAATAATAAAGAAAAGGTTTCTTGATAAATAAAATAACGGACGTATCTGAAGAGGGGGGAAGGGGAGATAAACTGTTAATATCAGGGCAGTACTCAAAGATATAAATGGGGGTAATGGGGATTAACGAGGGAGGAAGATGGGGTGGGGGTGGGGGGAAGTATCTTATTGTTATTATTATTATTATTATTATTATTATTATTATTAGCACCTCGTCTTACTACCCGTTTGGGTTATACGGACTTACGCTAATGTGTAATGGTAGGGTGATTGTGAGATGAAATGAAGGACCTACAGTTTAACGTGGAATCCGAACCACGGTGGAGGCCTGGCATTCCCCACATTCACAAGATGTCTTGTCAGAGGTGAAGGAAGGGTTTGGTAATCAGATAAATCTGTGCCGGGACCGAGGATTGAACCCCGGCCGCCAGNCAGATAAATCTTTGCCGGGACCTGGGATTGAACCCCGGCCGCCAGCACAGAAGTCTGACACCTTACCCCTAGACCGCCAGGTCACCGGAGTATCCAAACAAGAGATGTTTAAGAAACTCTTGAAATAATTAAAAGGGTTTAAAACATAACTAAGCCTAAGCATTAAGGAGGAATACAAAACTACTTCCAATTAATTTCCAAAGGCCTCCCAACAAACCCACTTCGTTTCGGCCCTGGTTCAAAAATATATTCACTAGTTGGTTTTATTTTTATAACTTCCGTGAAAAAGCACTGTTCATTGAATAATTAGAAAAAATATGTTGTGCCAAGTCAAATTCCAGGTTGAGTTAGATTTAAAAAAAATCTATTTCATGATTTTAAATGGTTTGTCTTCTATTAGATAATGGTATCAGTTATTGAAAATGCGGGATTGTCCCAAACATAACTTATTTAAAGAAATGGGTAGTTAATTATTTTAATTTTAGTTAGTTATTTTTCTTCACGCGTATGCCGGTACATTAACTCTGCATTTTGTCTTCTTCATTGAAAATCGGATTACGAAGAATTATTTATGTAACATATATTTATATTCAAGTATAGGATAATAATGATTAAACGTTGTACATGCGTTAAATCATGTACAATATTGAATGGGGCTAAGTACCCACTTCGGTGGCTGCATTGTCTAAGGCGCTACTCTATCAGTATACTAGACTTCTGATGACGGAGATATCGAGGTTCAAATCTTGGTTAGAGTACTGATAGAGTATTTTTTACAAAATTGTTTTCTATTCTCCCTCCACGCAAATGTCTGTACAATGCCTATAGATAAAACCTTCCTAATCCCTAAAACCATTAGGGTGATTATTACGCGTATAGTCTGAACGGGTAGTATGACGTGGTAATAAAAAAAAGAGACTAAATGATTTCTAGTAAAATTATATTAATTAAATACCACACACATTTATAAATGAGTTGGTGACCTGGCGGTCTAGGGGTAAGGTGTCAGACTTCTGTGCTGGCGGCCGGGGTTCATTCCTCGGTCCCGGCAAAGATTTATCTGATTACCAAACCCTTCCTTCACCTCTGACAAGACATCTTGTGAATGTGAGGAATGCCAGGCCTCCACCGTGGTTCGGATTCCACGTTAAACGGTAGGTCCTTCATTTCATCTCACAATCACCCTACCATTACACATTATCGTAAGTGCGTATAACCCGAACGGGTAGTAAGACGCGGTGCTAATAATAATAATATAAATGAGTTAAAGCAATCAAATTAAATATATAATACTTTTTATATCATCTTAAAGCATGTTTCATTTGACACCTTATTTAAGTCGGTAGCCTGTCTACCTATTGAGCTAGGAGTCCCGGGTTTGAGTTCCAGAATAGCTGAAAAATGTACCATTCGTAAACTGATGGTTTACCCTTTCTAGATGTTTGTTGTCTGCTTTGAATTTTAATTAGCTTATAAGTCGTGTACCTATATAACAATTAGATCCATTCAAAAGCTACATGTTAAATATCTAAAACATAGTAATACATGTTTAGTAATATTTATGCTCGAATCTAAATAATTAGGTTTTGTGATTCAAATGTGCTAATTTAGTTTTACGAAGTTTCCTAACTTGTGAACCAAACGATCTGGCTATCTTTTACCTCATTACACAACACAGGATCGTATGGAATGTTCCTAAAACAGGAAGAAAGGCCATATTAATGGCTGCTCCAAATGGTCAAGGCCAAAACACACATTTCCTACTTGTGCTGCCCTAATTTGTCGGGGTGATGATGACGTTACATAATGGAAGCAATC
This sequence comes from Timema douglasi, assembly GCA_901482245.1. Lineage (NCBI taxonomy): Eukaryota > Metazoa > Arthropoda > Insecta > Phasmatodea > Timematidae > Timema > Timema douglasi. The sequence continues at coordinate 4,671 of CABEEJ010004303.1, forward strand.
ATTTAGACAATAAAATGGCCACTCTTGTCAAGTGGCGCACTGTGTGGGCCTTTTAGCTAATGGTTGGATGATATTGCAGTCCATCATTTTGTCTGCTGCTCTGGTGTGTCACTAAGCGTGGGATTAATGTAATTATCGTTCAAACTCTAGGGCAAGATATATCAATACACCGTAGTTAGTGTTAACTACACAGTTTGTCACGCGATGGCAAAAAAATAAACAGCTCTTCCGCCATTAAAAATAAGTGTTGGATAAAGGGTTCATTTTTACTTTCTTATCAAGAAATTCAACCGGACACGTTCTTTGGAGGAACTTCCTTCTGCATTACGGCTTAGAAGGAAGGGTTGAAGGCAAGAGGAGCTTAGGAAGGAGGATTCAAATATTGGATTACTTGAAGGAAATAAGAAAATTATGGGGGCTCAAGGAGGAAGTAAAGGACAGGACGCATTGGTGGTCTAAGTTCACTGACAAAAGGAGTTGACCTGTCATAAGACAGAACACATAATAATAAATAAAGTATTGTAGTCATGAGAATTTTAGACCTCGATATTTTGATGCATCTTAACGTTTAATGTTCCTCCTAATTAAAAAAATTACTAGAACTACTAATAATGCATGTATTTATATCTGGGAGCACAGCTTAAACAGTTTGATGGATTTCGTTCAAACTTGATATTCATACGTTACATGGTCATACTTTGAGGCAATGAAGTGATTTTAATTTCAACTTTAAAATTAATAGTGGTTTAAAAATGAAGAATTAAAAAAAAAATCATATATGTATCTATAATTGTTTTAAGTATTTTGCATAAAATAGATATTTGTGGATTGTTTTACACGCCGAATAACTCTATAAACTTTTTTTTTACAAACATTCATTTAAGGGTAGTTTATTTAAAGACTATATTTTGAAAATTCAGAGTTGTTAAAAATAACTAAGTATAACAATTTATTTAAATAAATATCAGGGGGATCTGTATATGATAGTTAAGATTGTATGTTTGTTTTTCTTGAAAATATACTCATTGGTTTACTGAAAAATAATTTTCGAAAATATACTATGAAAAGGTATAGATAGATCTATATGCTTGTCTCATATCGTTAGTTTTTATTGTTCGCGTCATTGTCTCCTTATAATAATAATAATAATAATAATAATGAGAAAGGGACGAAAAGAATTAAACTTAAAATTATTTACCTCGAATTCATCTGGAGGAATATTAAAAAAAAACCATTACACCCGGATGAGATTCCAACCCTGACCCTTCTTGTCACCTTCAAACCAGACAAGATAAGGTTCATGCATTTGTCATAGTTCCCTCCGATGCAGATCAATCAAATTTGAAATGCCAACATATTAGAGTTAAAGGAGTGTACATCAGTCGAATAAGTGTATATTATTATTATTAGCACCGCGTCTTACTACCCGTTCGGGTTATACGCACTTACGCTAATGTGTAAATGGTAGGGTGATTGTGAGATGAAATGAAGGACCTACAGTTTAACGTGGAATCCGAACCATGGTGGAGGCCTGGCATTCCCCACATTCACAAGATGTCTTGTCAGAGGTGAAGGAAGGGTTTGGTAATCAGATAAATCTTTGCCGGGACCGAGGATTGAACCCCGGCCGCCAGCACAGAAGTCTGACACCTTACGCCTAGACCGCCAAGTCACCAATATAAGTGTATATTAGTGTACACTCTAGTTACAACACTAAGAGATAATTGAATCATCTAGCTAAAGGGAAGATAACAAAGAAGGTGAATTGTATGGAACTGCATCAACATTATATTTAAAATATGATGAAAAATTAAATCGTCGAAAAAAAATCTTCTCAGTGCTAACGGCAAGGTTAAAAATCTAGTCAGAGTCGGAAGTATTAATCTTCTTTTAACTATTTTTGCAAAATTTTTTTTGTATTAATAAAACCATTATAAAGTCTTTGGTTATCATGACAATCAAAACAACAGCACATTTGGCGTTTAAACATCTTTAAAGTTAGAAATGCAAGCAGTTCTGTGGATGTTCATAGAAAGGGCCTTATAAAAATACAAACACATTTTTTTCAGCTGCCAACATTGAAAACATATTACCATCTTATTGGTGTTATTTTAGATATACTACTATTAGCGAAAACTGCATATCACATGACGTAGGAGCAAGTGATGTGGTAAATCTACCTGTTGGTAGATCTATTAAACCTTCAAACTTTCAGATAACTGTTGTTTGGTTAAGTTAAGTAAATAAATACAAGATAACTTAATTTAGGTTAGTTGAAGCTATTAAGATGAAGGGAGAATATTAATTTAGGTAAGTAATGAATTGGTTCAAATGTGGTACAAAACCGCGCAACAATAAAAACTGACATTAAAAAAAAAATGAGACATTATTTTTGAGGCCAGGTACATCAGTGACCATGATTTAACATAAAATACCCCAAATAATATAAGCATCGACAGAAACTGATAAAGTGATTACTAATATTAATTGGTCGTACTAATGAGATACAGTATTGTGACGCGGGCCGTTCGCATGCCATGTGAACCGCCAGTTATTTTCAGGATATCGGGGTACAATGTTTATTAAACAGGATTGTAAACTCAAAAGGAATATTTAAGGTTTTGATTATTAAAAATAAAACAACACATATAATGATTAAGCGACAACTAAACACACCACTAAATTAAATAGCAAGAGTAATAATTAAGTCTGCAAATTAATAAAATATAAAGAACACATAAAATAGAGTTAAATAAAATAAACAAATTAATGACTATAAAAGAGAATAACTTATTCAAATATTTAAGACAGTAAGAAAATTGTCATCAATTTCACAGTTCAAATAACAATTAATGTCTACGTCACCAGTGTCATCCACTTAAACCACCACTGGTCCCCTCGCAAAACACATTGCGTTAACCCGCGTTACACGAACGCTGGGCACGCTGCCATGCTGGCCTACTCCCTAGTCACGCAAGCCCACTCGATGATCACGTTGCCCACTCCCGGGCACGTTAGTCCGGACACGCTGATCCACTCACTTGGCTAGCTTCGACTTTGGCTGGAGCTCCTGTGGCTATCGCCGACCGTATATGTATATAATATATACATATATAAAAGGGTCACAATTAAGGGACCGGAATTCTTCATTTCTAAAAAATACTGCGTAAGAATAAAACGAACCCAGACTCTTTCAGACGTGTCCCTTTTCTTTCAATTACGCTCCCTCCCCCTCTATCCCCTCTGACCCTCATGACAGTGAGACTGACTGCATACCTGCTAAACAAGAAATGAATAGAGAGCGCATTTAGAATAAACAAACCAGAGTCACGCCGGTTCCACTGTCAGACACTAATCTCGTTACAGTTGATAGTCACCGAGTGTGAATTGTAAGCACTCCATAGTAATACGACGAATATAAAGTATGTTTTAATGTTGAGGGTACATTCAAGAACGTTTCAAAATTTCATATTTAGCCAAATTATTTTTATTACACTTAAATAAGCTAATCGTTCGTAAAAGCAACGTAAAGACCATGTGACAACACTAGCTCATTTGGTTGCACATTTGTCTAGTGAGCTAAGGGTACCGAATAAAATCCTGGAAAAATCTACAAAATTTAAAACGTGAGAAATTAAGGATTACTCTGCTTAACAATGCTTTTAAGATCAAAGCTAACCTGGTGATCTAGGTCTAAGGTGCCAGACTTACGTGCGGGGGCCCCGGGGTTCAATCCTCGATCCCAGCAAAGATTTATCTGATTGCCAAACCCTGCCTTCACCTCTGACAAGACGTGTATTAATAACAACTTGTGAATGTGTGGAATTCCAGGCCTCCACCGTAGTTCGGATCCCACGTTAAACTGTAGGTCCTCCATTTCATCTCACAATACACCCTAGTATTACACATCAGCGTAAGTGCGTGTAACCCGAGCAGGTAGTAAGACGCGGTGCTAATTATATTAATAATAATACTTTCAGGATCAAATTTCTGTTTAAAATTGGCAAACCTTTCAAATAATATATTTTTTATGGAAATGTCTAAGAAAATAATGGTATTAATAGTTTTTAAAGTGTTCCCTGTAAAGATGGTTGAACGGTCTAGGACAGTGTTTCTCAAACTGTGGATCACGGACCAATCTTTTTGTGAGTCACTAAAAGATTTGGAAATGTGAGAATTTTGTAAATTTTTTAAAAGAGAAAATTATATTAAAAAAAAATGAGAAAGTGAGACAATGCAAGGAAAAACAAACTACAAATAAGGCGGGTATTGGGTTTCATGTTCGTACCTATGACGTAAACATCTATGACATCATCAACAGGAACCGGAAACAAGCGCACCATTTACACACGCACTATTTTGTGAAAAATTTTTTTTTGTAAAATTATATTAAATAATTAATTATTAAAAACCTTGGTACATATGATTAAATTAAACATACCTAAACCCCCCCCCCCTCATCAAAGTTAAGTGAATCACGAAAGTTTGTTGTTCTAAAGAGGTTTGAGGCTGACGCATCACTCTCGCAATAGATTGGAATGCTGATGACGGTTAAAGCGGGGATTGAATCCCATTCAAGTGGACTAATGGTTCGTTTATCTAAATGGTTTCCAACTCTCCCTCGACACAAATGTGGGTATACTTCCTCTAACTTCAACCTTCCTCATCATTAACGTAATTAGTACAAGTGCCGCTACGCCCTCTCCTCGACCCATTGGTAAAGTTCTGGATCGTGCGACATTTCAGTCGAGTGTTACCCAACCCTTGTCGGCATTCTGAAAGAGCCGCGAATCTGGACCACACTTCACATTCCATCCATCTTCTGACCACTGGCTCGAATCTGACCCGACAATTAAGATTAAATTACCGTAAAGCAGTTAACGTTTGGAAACGCGGACGCAATCCCGCCTGGTAGCATGGCCTTGAATTGACAGGGTCCATACCCACAATATTTACTTCGATGACCAAGGTTACAAAGAGGCTACCATCCGTCTCAAACTCGATCCGAAAAACCGAACAGTACAATTTTCATAGGAAAGGCCATTCATTAGACAGTACAAACTTTTTTACAGTCAAATTTGACAACATTTTCACCTTTTTTTGTGCTATTAAAAAAGAATATTTATAAAATGTTGGAGCTGCAGATCATATGACTTAGCTAGCGTATGGATACGTGAAAGTATATATTGTAGCTTTTAAAGCCATCAAAAAAGGCCCTTCACATGAGAATTGGACTATGTTATAATTAAATATTTTATTATAAATAAATATAGGTATGATCCACAAAGAAAAATTGTTTGACAATAGTGTTTCTCTTTGTCTCTCACTCTTGTTTTTTTTTTGTTATTTTAATCTAAAAAGTAAAATAAAGTAAAGTCAAAAATATATTTATCATTTCACAGAGTTACCTAAAAAAATCATAATTAATAGCGAACGAGCTCTATACTAGAATGTTATGGTCACAACAAAACATATTGAAATATCTAAATATTAAGAAATGTATTTTCGTGGCGTTAAAATTCTTCTGGTGTTGATGCCAAGCCTTGCCTAAGAAGGGGAAAACAGTTCAACTCCTAGATATTGGCCTCTTTTACTCGCACACGGAATTTTGTCGACGCTTCCTTGTGGATTTATCTTTTCTACTGTGAGCTTACGTGTCAACCTTATGGTGTTCTCTTTAACAACTTATTTAAAGGAGCAAGGATTGAGATAGTGGAGGAATATTTTCCCAGCCGATGTGATATGCCGTAGTGAGTGCCTTCCTTAGAGTGGAAGTGCATGGAACGCGAGAAAAGAAAAGTGTTTTTGCACTTTTTATAGCAAATATATATTATGTTTTTGCCAAAATAAATAAAATATTGCTTTAATAGAAATATAGAGTTTAATTTTCGTCACGTGATAATAGCAACAGTTCTTGAATATCTGCCATGAACATAGCGGCATTAGATGAGAAACTTTTTAAACGAAGACAAAAAATTGGCATTAAATTTCAGGATACCCTTGAAATATATTCAAGAGTTGTTGATATCAACACGTGAAGAAAATTAAATTAGATGTTTCTACTGGAGAAATATTTGATTTATTTGGCAAAAAAAAAGTTTTATATTATAAAAACTAAACAAATAAGTTGTTTAATGAATATCAACACACAGATTACAAATCAACGTAATTAAGGCACTGACTGACTTAGCTCCATATCCCTTCCAAGCCCACCTTAAAGCTTCAACTTTCCAAACGACAGTAGTTGTTTCAGACATTTAGGCACACAACGCCACGCGTCAATCTAAACCATCGTAAAAACTCGAAGCGCTAATGATTCGTTATAGACAGTTTCACCCAGCAATACAAAGAAGACATACACACATGCACATGATAAAAGAGCAGACGGAAGTTCGACACACATTTCAAAATTTGACCTTCTCTTTACGATACCTTAGTAGACCTACTTTCAACAGCAAAAAAAACAAAACCAACTGTTCATCGGATATGAAGGGGGGAGGGGGGAGAGAGCAAGATACCTTTGCTTATATGGGAAGATCAACTTTTCTGTTGAGACGGGTTGAGCTGTAGTTTATTTTTTACAAGAGCTTTGTTAAGAATAATGAAGAGTGTGTACATTAAGTCATGTAGGTATTCAGTCGTGTAGTTCTAACGAGGCTAAGTCACTCAACATGGGAGATAGAAACCTTATTCATTTTTTTAAAAAGTAAGTGGTATTTAATGTGTCACCAAATGATTATATTAGTGCCACATGACTTTCAAACTAAACTAATATTAGAGTCTGAATTTGGTTGGAAGAACAGTAGAGAAAATTCAAAACTATTTCTTTGAGGTCAACAATGATAGAATTTTACTTAATTAACTGTGTTATTCTATAGGTATTGACAATATTGATCAAAAAGGGCAACTGCAGATCACATGACTTGACGTATGAATACATTAGAATTGTTTAAGTAACTTTAGTAATTACCAAATAGTTTTCTTCCTAATAAAATCAGAGTATTCTTGCTCACAAAAACCAGTATAATCAGTGTTAATTCATTACCGTGAAATAGGTGACCTGGCGGTCTAGGGGTAGGGTGTCAGACTTCTATGCTGGCGGCCGGGGTTCCATCCTCGGTCCCGGCAAAGATTTATCTGATTACCAAACCCTTCCTTCACCTCTGACAAGACATCTTGTGAGTGTGAGGAATGCCAGGTCTCCACCGTGGTTCGGATTCCACGTTAAACTGTAGGTCCTCAATTTCATCTCACAATCACCTTACCATTACACATTAGCGTAAGTGCGTATAACCCGAACGGGTAGTAAGACGCGGTGCTAATAATAATAATAATAATAATAAAACATTACCGTGAAAAAGCCAAATTTAGCCAATAATAAATACATTCTTAGCTCTTAATACTAATCGAACCCGGAACCTTTAGTTCACAAGACAATCACACTACCGGCTGAGCTAAGAAGTCATAACTGGTTAAGTTTTTTAAAATGTTCATTTCACTTGCGGCGATTTCTAACCCCGCTGATTATATCAGCACACAACTTAGTCTTAATTCAAGAAAATACCATCGCATAGTCCCCTGACTGTTAATTTATCACTGTGAAAGGAGAATCTCAAATTTAACCAATACTTTATTCAGCTATGCCGTGAAATGAACCCTGGATTCTTAGCTCCAAAAACAGGAACTCCATTGATCGAGCTACTAAGGTGTCGGATAACCTTAAATTAATGTAATCATTAAACTTTATTTTCTACTTCATGGGGGGTGCTCTTGTGAGCTTTCTCCCACTCACTCTCTCTCTCTCTCTCTCTCTCTC
>CABEEJ010004303.1:18167-47271 GCA_901482245.1 Timema douglasi
CTTTTTTTTTTTTTTGCGATCAACATTCAACAGTGATAATATTTTATTAGGCCTACATTATTAGTTTTATTTTATGGATATTGGTAACACCTAAATAAAGTGAACACTGCAGATCACATGACGAATCTATTGAAGTAGTTTTAGTAACTTTAGTATTCGTCAGATAATGTTCTTTTAGCCGTGTTCCTTTTTTGGATCATAATTATTTTAGAACACAGTTTTTAAGTACAAATTTCATTGGTTTATCTGACAGCCAGAAAACATTATAAACCTACGTTTACGTCAGGTAACGTTATACACAGCTGTCACTTTTGATTCTTATTATAAATACCTATAACTAACACTGATATTATAGTACTATACTATAATATACTACGGTGCATAATACTATACAGTATATAATACTATAGTAATGTTATAAATTTTGACAGCATATAAAACTGTATTTTCTAAAAGGACCCTTCCTGGGAAAATTGGACTCCTGAAGTTATTGCAATCGCTACTCAACTTTATTTTACGGTTATTTAAGTACTATGGGAACAGGTATTGGTCCTTTTAAAAAATGAAGAAATAGTATGTATAACGTCAATCCTTGCATGAAAACATTGAATACGACCTTCAATGCCCACTAAAGCTTCGATAAAATACTGCACATAATAGTCGTTTCATCGTTATACACGATTGAGATGTTTTCACAACAAGTATTTTCATAGTAATATATCAACATGTTATGTCTTGGCGCTGCTTACTAACAACGTACTTAAAGTGATATTGAACTAACAATAGTGGTATAAACTGAGCAAATATTGTTTTTCACAGGACTATGATAATGAATTGTATAGCTATATTCCCTTTGAATATGGGGACGACCTGTAAAAACCTTTTTGAGACTAGATAAAAGTGATATTTTTTTCTTGACGTTTGTGGCAACAGTTACTCTAAATACACTTATGAGAGCCAGAGAATTGTGTCGCATTTTATTTTCGTACCACGTCTTACTGTCCAATAGAGTTAAATCCTACGCTTATGTACTAACTACGCTGATTGTTTTAGGGGTAAAAAAAGGTTGAATTTAGATTAAGTGTACCCGCATTTGCGTGGAGAGACAGAAATAGGGGATTTTAAAAAAGTGCACCCAACCGAGAGTCAAACCTTAATCTCCCTGTCACCGGTAGTCTAGTTTACTGCGAGATTAGCGCCTTAGGCTATGCGGTCACCGAAGCGGGTATGTTGCCATTTAAATAACACATAATACACATTTATATAGTCATTTTTTATTTATTCGTGTTTTCAGACAGTGTCAGTCAATTTTGTCCATAAAAAGGTAGCGATATATTATTTAGGGAAAGTGATGGGATACAGTACACTAAACTATAGAGTTATCCTACGCACAATTAGAAGCCACAAGTTTTTTTAATATCAAAATTATTGATAAATACTCATCGCTAGCTATGATTTAAGTGCGTTGCCGCCAGATTGTACAGTTACATTTTTTTTAGCAACTGCCTGGATTAAAATATTTTTATTTGATTAATACATAATTCAAATTGCATGAATGTATTTAACAATTCAGAGACAATATCAGTCCAGGACATAAAACTTATTTCGGACCTGGATAATAAATTTGGCCTATATTTATCTTCCAAAAGTGTAAGGCTAAGATAATTACCAGGTCATGTAAATTCTCCCTGCCCTAAAAATGGTCATGATGACCTGAAGGTGACGATCAAACTGAGATAAGTATTTCTGATTATAACGAAAAAAAAAGATTTGGAAGTGCTTTTTAGGTGAAGGATTTGGGATGGATGTCCCACTGGGGTGCCTGTGCTTACTTAGCATGTGATCTTTGGGCACCTTCCCAAAGAGGAGAAGCCGATATGTTATATAAGTATGAACAATCTAAAGTAAATAAACAAAAAATAACAAAACATGATGGTAATTTTCATTTTAGTGAATAGGTTATGAGAGGTTTTACTTTGTTTATATTGAGGACAAGCAGTTTTATGAGTATGTTTATATTATTAGATATGAAAGAATAGATATGTTAATAACAAATACTGTAACTGTAGTTTCTTAAATTTAATGTATCTAAAAATACTAAAAGAACAAAGAACAATAATTTTTACTGTTAAAATAATGGATATTGATATATTTTTGTGGAAATATTGTGATGAAATGACCATTATCCCGCCTTCATCTACAAGTCAAAGCAATTTTATTCATCATTGTAAGCTTGTATTCCATAAAGTAAATGATTTTTTTTTAAATCCTGTAGGATAAATCTACGTGTATATGTAAATATAATTTTATTGTTTTAACGTCGGTGACCTGGCGGTCTAGGGGTAAGGTGTCAGACTTCTATGCTGGCGGCCGGGGTTCAATCCTCGGTCCCGGCAAAAGATTTATCCGATTACCAAACCCTTCCTTCACCTCTGACAAGACATCTTGTGAGTGTGAGTAATGCCAGGCCTCCACCGTGGTTCGGATTCCACGTTAAACTGTAGGTCCTCCATTTCATCTCACAATCACCCTACCATTTCACATTAGCGTAAGTGCGTATAACCCGAACGGGTAGTAAGACGCGGTGCTAATAATAATAATAATAATAATAATATTGTTTTAACTTTTACAAACTCGAAGATTGCGTTTACAATTTATCTATAAATTTGTTTGGACTATAAAGTGTCTAACGTTGTATTTTACTAAATGAACACAAGTCAGTTAGTAATAAATATGGGAGTTTAAAAATAATTCACTCAAACATTGAGGGGAAATAAAAACAAACTTTGAGAAATAGGTCAAATGCACTTCAAACGAATTCACATATGTAATGCCATAACACATTAGTTCTGAACAATTTTCATTTGAAATATAATCGATTATATCTCCCCCAATTATGCAAAGAAAAGCCATACTACAAAACAAATCTTTTATAGTCCGGTTTTAACTAATATTTCACCCTGTGGATGTAAATAGTTTTAAAATTAAAGCACTTTGTTGGTGGTAGTAAGTTTTATTGATATATAAATATATGAAAAATATTGTATTATAGTTATGGATTCAAACCTTCGGTCTTTGTCCTACCGTATGATAATTCTAATATTGATATAATTGTATGATCTGCAAATAACATTTAGAATACCTTAAAAACGTAGTAATTTCCTTAACATTTAGTTATTATAGCAGTCTAGTAAATCACTCTAATCTTTTTTCAAATTGAACTCCAATTCTAAATTTTCTTTTTATAATTTTTCTAAGTACCGAACAGAATGTTTATTCATACGAGTAAAGGAAAGTCATTATTTAAAACATTTTAGATGCATATTTAGCGTTCAGTCCTCACTTTCAACCAGTAAGTGTGCACATAATTGTTTCTTTAATGTGTAGTCGAAATAAACGACTTCATAACAAGTATTTTTAAAGGCAAATATATGACCTTGTCATCACCGCCTCTGTCGGCTCCCCAAGGGGTCATTTTCCACTTGTAATAGACGTAACTATAATATATCAATAAACCTAAGTGATTTAGTATTGAATAAACACGTGTATTTAGGATTTATATAAAATTGATAAGTATCGAAATAAAACAATTCCTTTTCTTACAATCAATATGATTGATCGTTGCTAATCATAAATATGATACAGACATATCTTCGAGCTTATAGACACTTAACTATATATTTATTGCGACAGATTCATTCCTTTTGTTAGTTAACTTAGACCACCAATGCCTCCTGCTTCAGCTCCCAGAATTTTCTTCTCTCCTTCAAGTAATCCAATATTTGAATCCTCATTCTTCCTAAACTCCTCTTTCTCTCAACCTTTCCTTCCATGCCGTCATGCAGAAGATATAGTTCTACCTAAGTATGTGCCCGATCCAGTTTGCTTTACACCGAAGAATCATATCCAAAATGGCTCTATTCTTCGCCCGCTCTTTTTATGACTTCATTTGTAACCCTATCTGTCCACTTGATCTTCTCAAGTCTTCTCCAACACCACATTTCAAAGCTCTCCAAGTACTTCTTTTCCATCTTTATGAGAGTCCAAGTTTATGCTCCATACATCAAGATGCTCCAAATGTAACATTTCTTTAGTTTCTTCCTCAGTTCCAAACTTTAACTGTTGGTTAGCAGTAGCTCTTCGTGTTGAAAGCTTCTTTGGCCACGGTGACCCTCGACATAATTTCCTTGATGCAGTAGGCATCTTTTATCAGCAGACCTCCCAGGTACTTGAACTGCTCTATACTTTCCATCTCCTGGTTTTAAATTTTGATTTTCAGTGACTCTTTAATTTTTTGAAATCACCATATGATCACTTTTTACTTCTCAATGCTACAGGACACAAATTATAAACTTATAATTTCATAATACTGAAAAAAGTTTGGTTCAAATGTTAGCGTGTACTGTCCAATTTTCATAGAAAGGGCCTTTTATAAAAATACAAACTTTTTTTTGCGAACAATTTTTTTTTACTACCGTGTCATACTAACCGGCCAGGTTGATGTTATTTCAGTATTTTATTGATACTATTGTGTGACCATCTTTGTGGTATAATGGTCAGAGTTCCTGGCAACAAATATATAGAGGTCCTAGGCTCAATCCCCGGTGCTCCCAGATCTACCTGTGAAGCAGTGGGTCTGGAACAGGGTCAACTCAGCCTCGTGAAGACCAAAATTAATGAGGAGCTACTTGAATAAAAAAAAAGTAGAAGCTCCGGTCTAGAAAATTGAAACTAACGGCCAGATGATTCAATGTGTTGACAACATGACATCCTCTATCCACAATCGTTGACACTATTATCGCCAACTGACAGTAGCCGCTTGATTCCAGGTTGACACCAGAAGTTTTGTTAGTGTTATTATGTAGGTATTGAAGATATCTTACAAAAATGACAGCTGCAGACCACATGACGAGACATATTAATAAGTGAACGTAGATCTAGTAGCATTTTTCACCATATGATAAGACCAATCATATGAAAAGTGTATTATACCTAATATCTCGGTTAATGGGCAATGAAATGGGCTCTTAAGCACCAGTTAACTATCATTCTTTTGCCCATAAACCCGGCCTTACGTCTAATCAAGTGGTAGCATGACACGGTGATAACCAAATCAACTTAGCCCCCCTCCCCTTACAGAGACAGCACAAAGCAACGCTTGTCTGGGTTCATTCACATCGCAAGAAGAGTCAGGTGAATCAGTTTGGTCTAGAAGTAACCAAATGTGGGAGAAGGTTTATTTTCACATGTTCCGCTAACGTTTGAGGCGGCGCTGACTCATCTCTGCCAGGGAATTATTATAAACACCTTACAAACACTTCACACACACAGAAGATACTTTGTGAAGTCGGAAATACATTTATTTTAGTAGCTCTTCTGGTCTGTTTGGTCTTGAGTTGGGTTCATTTCATTCCTCCGTGATGGCGGTCACGAAAAAAATGGTGCTGTATACTCCGTCTACCCTGAAAAGTAGCAATCTTTCCTTTATGGATTACATAATGATCCCTTATTATAGTCTATAGTCCATACCAGGGATATTAAACTAGCGGCCCACGAGCCACATTTAGCCCCCCAAGCTCCGAAGATTGGTCAACGGATTGAAAGTCCAACTATTGTATCACTGGAGATGCGTCGTTAAGTTTGGACGGTATGTAGAGGCGCCTGACCTTGAATTACCAGAGAGATCTTCAGTCTCTTATCACTGGTAGAGGAAGCTGCAAGCCCAGTGTTACCCGGTCCTTGGCACCACCAACATCGTGTGTTTACAAGGGAGTGCGAGTTTACCCTCCAGTGTCGTGCGATCCCAACTCTAGACCAGATATTATTTTCTCCAGGTGCCATCACATAACGGCTGAGCTATATAACATATTCATGCTTTTGACCTTGAACAATGCAGTTGGCCGGGCGAGAGGGTGGCTGAGAGTGACCCACACCTCTTCTCCCCTCCTCCCAACAGCAGCCGATGTATCTCCAGTTGATATTTGCCTGGCTTATTGTTCTTGCATTATTTGTAGTAATAGCGGAGTGATTTTCTTGTAACTAGCCTTATTATTATTATTATTATTATTATTATTATTATTATTATTATTATTATTATTATTAGCACCGCGTCTTACTACCCGTTCGGGTTATACGCACTTACGCTAATGTGTAATGGTAGGGTGATTGTGAGATGAAATGGAGGACCTACAGTTTAACGTGGAATCCGAACCACGGTGGAGGCCTGGCATTCCTCACATTCACAAGATGTCTTGTCAGAGGTGAAGGAAGGGTTTGATAATCAGATAAATGATTGCCGGGACCGAGGATTGAACCCCGCCCGCCAGCACAGAAGTCTGACACCTTACCCCTAGACCGCCAGGTCACCCAACTAGCCGTATTGTATTTTCCCATTAATAGCTTATATTTTAATAATGATTATTTATGTTTACACGATTTTGACACGATATACTTTTTCATATTTATTAGGCCTAGTCCTATTCTAACTTTTGCATTTTTTTTTAAATTTCACTGGATATATTGACATTATATATAATATCAAATTACGTTCCACTCCCACCCCTTCCCCCTTTTAAACTGCAAAAGTATAATCTAATAACGTTCCAAATTACTACCAGATTGAATAAATATCTGGCCTGCCAGATATTATGATTTTTTGGAGTGGCCCACTTGGATAACTAATTGAAAAAGCCCTGCAAGGTAAGCTTGCCACCTTAGAGGACTCCATAAGCCACTTAACACTGTTGGGATGGGGGTGGGGGGTGAGTTTTAATGTCTAAATAGTGTTACATCGGGTAAAGGTGGGTACATCACAGTGTACCGTAACACAGATCTTATTCTTTCTAATGCCGAAAAAATTAATATTATTGTTCATGCTTTCACCGTTAGTAAACATACTTATAGATAGATAACTTCATATTGAGTGGTTTTAAATAAGAGTCCCTTTTTTAGTTCCACAAATAATGGCATTCACTCTTTATGTGAAAAGTTACGTAACATAGGTGGAGGGGGAGGGGAGCGGAGCAAAACAAGCAAAAAAAAAAGTTACGTAGTTCATGGATGACCTCTTACAGGATAAACTAAGTGTGCATTACAAATACATATTTTGTATCAGACAATTTAAAAAGTATTAAATATTAGTATCCTTTTCATGAAGTAGGTTATATGAAATGTATCCCCAAGAATGAGATTCCTCGTCATTACGTTAAACCAAGTTATTATGAATACTGTGGCAGAGATATGTGAGTGGATAAACATGGTTTATCTTAAGAAAAAATTTATTAAAAAAATTAAACAAAAAAAACACTGAAGACTTTGTTGATCCAACCTTACGATAAAAATATAATTAAGTCACCGTTATTCCGAATAATATTTTCATTTATTTGTCTTATTTCAATCTAATTTTCACATAAATGACTTTGATGAAAAAACGAATATATTTATATGTGGTAAAAATTAGTAACATTCTAATATTTAATTAGTTTTGTTTCAGAGGTATTGATAAAATCTATCAAGGTGACAGCTGCAGATCCAATGATTTGACGCATGTCTACATGAAAGTAGATCAAGTAATTTTTCTTCAGTCAGATAAGTTCCTTTTAGTGAAAATTGGACACAACCTTAGCTTGCGTGACCACCTATGTGGACTATAGTTTTTTTTTTAACTTACCTGCAATTTGTATCATTATAATAGTGTGTGTGCTACAAGGTAAATTAATATGATTTTACCTTATGTATGGTACAGTGAAACAATGTCGGTTTGAACACCGGTAGGTTATATATGTTTTTTAAAGGCGCTCAGAAACATGACACTGGCTGACAGTTTTTAAACAATTTGTCTCCCTAAAGGGAAAACTTGTTCCAATATTACTTCACAAAAATTGAATATTAGAACACGTCTCAAATTTTCGACAAACAAAGAGTAACGTCCTAGTATAAGAGAGCTCTCATGACAATCAACATTCAACCAATAAAAAGCTAGATTTATTATAAGTTGCAATATGGCTGCTAAAATACAACATTAACGACTTCCTGCAAGAAATAATTGTCTGGACATAGAAATAAAATGTTTACGATGTCGGTAAGGGACGTAATGAACTGAATTTTAACGTCACGAAAGAATCCAAACTGTTTAATTTGCTCAACTGTTATATATATAAACAAAGGTAGAAGTAACTTACGTGAAATTACATCTGTTGAAATGACTTTCGAAGGAAATGTCAACAAATCTGGGGAACAAATCAAATTCAAGTTTGGCAGACATTTGTAGTCGGCTAGAGGAGAGTAAAATAGTTTCCTGATAGAATCTATCGTTTAGATTTTTTGTTAATCTTAAAACATGGTAGGAAGTAGTTTTTTTTTATCTAAGTACGGGTATTCTAATAACATAAACTACAACAGTTTGTTTTGTCATAATTTTCAGCCACTAGAGAAAACTTGGGCGTCAATTTAAAGATATTAAAATCATTTCTAATAAATCGATAACTTTCCAACAACTTATAGGCCTAATATTAAATTTAATTGTTATATTTTATTTATTTATTTCAACACTCATTGCATACTTATGTCCAGTGCCGGATCTACGTAAGTGGGTGGCCCCCATAAACCCATGAAAAATACAAAATAGCGTGTCTGAGTAAACGTAAAAACCAAAAAATTGTGTTATTACTGAACAATCAACGAAAACTTTACTGGTATTCTTCAATGTATCAACAGAACTTTTATTTCTAATTTTAATGGCACACTAATCAATTTGTTTCTACCTGATTACTTAATGTAGGAATAATAATATTGTAGGCACAAAATAAGAAGGCTGAATAAAAAGGTGGGGGTTGGTTAGCTTTACCTCTTAAATTATTATTATTAGCACCGCGTCTTACTACCCGTTCGGTTAATGCGCACTTACGCTAGTGTGATATGGTGGGGTGATTGTCAGATGAAATGGAGGACGTACAGCTTAACGTGGGATCCGAACCACGGCGGAGGCCTGGCATTCCACACATTCACAAGTTGCGATTAATACATGTCTTGTTAGAGGTGAAGGAGGGGTTTGGCTATCAGATAAATCTGTGCCGGGACCGAGGATTGAACTTCGGACCCCTAGCACATGAGTCTGACACCTTACCCTTAGACCACCAGGTGCCTCTTAAAAACAATTAAATAAACCTGGACCTTTTTCAGGAAGAGGATAGCGATATAAGATGGAATTTTCTTCTAATTTTCCCGAATAGTTTCTAAATAATTTAAATGAAACGAAGCCCTTGAGATGCTCTAGGTTTTAAATTTAATACTTTTGTTAGATGGACACTGACTCCGGAAATATGTTATTCGTAATTTGAAAAATGATACCTGGACACGGGAATATAACTCGGGACCCTTGGTTTATCACGGGTTCGATTCGTGTGTCGAGGTGTAATTTTTCTAATCTACCACAGGGCTATATCTGTAGATTATGATCATTTCGATCTTCCAAACTTCGCTAGTCATGTACAAATTGTACACGCATGCGTATTCTTTCTTACAGAAATATGATCTAATGAGCTCCCATAAAGCAATAACAGTTATTCCAGTTATCTTCTCACAATCACGTGTCGACTACAGCGTTTAGTGGTTGAATAGGAAAATTTCACTAACGTCTCCGATCTGATGTAAACCTTAAAACATTTAACACCTTTTCGACTAAATCTCCTGTATTCAATGTTTTGACAATTTTACCGGAAAATGTTATTCTTTAACTGGGGGCTATTGAACTAGTGAGCTCGTCGAGTATAACTTCAGTCCAATTTTCATAGGAAGAACCTTATATGACAGGAAGAAAAGTCACTAGATCTACTTTCACGTATTCATACATATAATCCTGTGATCTGCAACCGTCACTTATAGTGGATATTATCACTACAGAAAGGAAACTACTAGAATTGTGCGAGATGCTCGTATTTTCTAAAAGGCCCATCCCATGAGAATTTGACTGTTAGAAACAACTCCCCTGTTTACTCTTACCGGCAGTGAGAGGCGGTGAGAACGAAATGGTGAGCTAGTTCTGTAGGTCAATATATTAGCGAGTCTTATGATGTTAGATAAGGCTGTCAGACTTGTTCTTATCGCCACTATGAATTACAGTCACGAGAAAGTGGTAAAGATAACAACAGGTAGAACTCTCGCTCTACATACTAGCACCGAGCGCACTACGAACAACCACAGTATGGTTTTGGTTCAAAAGAAAAATATTTAAGAGTACTAACTTTTTTTTTTTTTGCTGCGGCAATCCTCGGTCCCGGCACAGATTTATCTGATTACCAAACCCTTCCTTCACCTCTGACAAGACATCTTGTGAATGTGGGGAATGCCAGGCCTCCACCGTAGTTCGGATTCCACGTTAAACTGTGGGTCCTCCGTTTCATCTCACAATCACCCTACCATTACACATTATCGTAAGTGCGTATAGCCCGAACGGGTAGTAAGACGCGGTGCTAATAATAATAATAATACAATCTTATTCCACGCTAATGAGAGTAAATTATAATTATACCTTCCTCTTCCTCACGCCATTTGTGTGGTTAAATATCTAGAACGTGTAGTAAAACATGATGCAAAAAAACATACAAAAAAACTAGCATATCCTTAAATTAACTAAACTAAGAACAAGGACAAAAGATGACAAGGTGGATTTTTAAACAGCTATACTAACATTAGTCCGAATTGAGAATAACTAATGCATAATAATAATAATAATAATAATAATAATAAAAAATGAACAAGATAAGGAACGAACCTCGCGCTCCCAAGCTAGTGCTTGTAAGAAAAACCACTACATCCTACCGGCTGAGTATTTATCGATGGTTACGATTCGCGATAATTTAATTAATAATCAAAGGTGATTAATAAAAGCCCCCTTTCCCCCAAACAAACTTGAGATTAAAATATTAATACGAGATATTAAGGAGGGAAATATTCTACTAGCTTGGTCACGTGTGTCAGTATAAAGACATTGTAACTGATTAACCTAATATATGAGGGGGAAACAAGGCTCTCTCTTCAGATGTTTGGATAGAGAGGTTCAAGTCGAACATCTTGGGCGGGGGAGAGGAGAGAGAAGTAATGGGTCCTAAGAGGAATAGACTATCCTCAAAATTGAGACTAGAACTTTCCCAAAACAATCTGGGAAGTGATAATGTAGATGATTTAGGCAAAAACTCACCTGTGGACACGCAGATTGTGGCATCAAGCACGTCTGGTTTGCTGTTGGAGGAGAGGTCAGCGCTTGAATCCTCACAAGGTGTATAAGAGGTGTTTTTAATTATAAGTGGTGTCTCATAACTATATATTCCATTACTCATTACTGTGATTAATTAATGTGTGTAGCTCAGGCGGGTATCAACACATGGTGGGAAAAAAATGTTGCGACACAATCGAAAATACTTTTTCACTCAAGTTAGTATATAAAAGTTTGTAAATTATTTTTTTTAATGTATATTTGTTAATTATCCCTTACGTAAGTTTTACTTATAAAAACAAATTATAATCATTTAAAACCTTTTAAAAATGTATTAACAAAATTGTTACAGTATGTTTTTTTTAAATAATATGGATTTTAAGAATATTAGTAATGTAGCCTTAAATTATTATTTGGAAATACGAGCATGCAATCTTATTTTATAATTTATCAGGTAAAAAACTCCACAGATATCTATTTTTAACAAATGTGTAAGTACGATTTCATCCAAATTTCAAGTTTTCATATTATTCATCAATAAATTAACCTTAAATCAATTTTCATAAGAAAATAAATTAAGTATAAGAGTGTTTTTTATAATGTAAAACATTCCGGAAATATTTATTTTGACAAAAATCGTTTAAATACATTTTCTACAAATTTAAAATTTTCAAAAAATACCAGACATTAGTCATCTACTCTAAACCTTAAAGCTAGAATAAAAATAATGATTTGGCCTCGAGATAAAACCATATAAAATGTAAATTGGAGTTCGAGGGGAAAAAAAACCGTCTTGAACGATAGTAGTCCTGAGGCCGAGTATCACAGTTACAATATTTTCTCCAAAATGGGAAAATAAAAATAGTGAAGATGCGGCAGGATTATGCTCCATTCTAATTTTGTTAGCACCGCGTCTTACTATCTGCTCAGGTTATACGCATGTTTACTAACTACGCTAATGAGTTAGGGATGAGGATGGTTGAATTTGGAAGAATTGTAACCTTATTTGCGTATGTAAAACAATTTTGGAAAAAAAAGTCTCTGTACACCCGATCTAGATTTGAACCCTTGTCATCGGCAGTCTAGTAAATTGTGAGTGTGACGCCTTAGATTATGTGGCCACAGAAATAATTCGGATTCTCGTGAAATGCAGGGAATCCGTACGCTTTAGACAGACTAATTGCCTTTGGCGTAGAAAAAAAAAAGTGAAGGAAAAGAACTCCCAAAATGTAGGGCATTCAATAAAAGTGTAGGACGTTACAAAATATAAGTTCAAAATGTACTTCATGTGTTTTATTGATAACCAAAGGTATTACACATTTTATTGTACGTTAAAGAATATTTTCAGATGAACTTATATTTTTTACTTAATGCCTTATGGGCTTATGAAATAGTTATTTCTTTCATTTGTCTATTGTTCAGAAACTAAGAAAAAAAACTCAACATTGGCATTGTGGCCTGGTAATTTAAAAAAATATTCTGCCATTTTCGGTAGTTCTGAATGACATTCATTATATTTGTTACTCACAAAATACAAAACCATTTAAAATACTTTGGGATCAAACAATACCAGAAAGTGAAAAATCTATTTATATTGTCAAAAAGGAATTTTTGAAAAATCCTCCTGGACACCGGATGGAGGGTCTGAGAAAGGAGGACATCTGTGGTCACCCTGTACACAGATCAATAAAAAGAGGTGTTTTTTGTAAATTAAAAAAAACTAAATGAGAGGAGGTTAATGGTAGGCTTCTTTTTTCCCCAGAACATTATAATATTATGGTGTTCCTTGGACTTGCAGAGGTGACCCCGAGGGAATGGTGGAGGAGGGGAGAGGAAGACCTGTGTTTAACTTGGCAGGGCGTGGTCCACACGCCCCCCCCCCCCCCCACAGGGGTGTCAAAAGAGTATCGTATTCAGGAGTGAGATCAAACTTTCACTGCTTTAGAAGTTGATCAATTGGGGCCCTTTTTTTTTTCCCCCACCCACCGATTAGATCAATAATTCATCAGAAAGTAGGAAAACCGCAAAATATCAAAACATCAATGAAATAATAATCGCAATGAGCTATTTGGAGCTCATATAATATTGCTCGTATGACACAGTGAATTCTTTATTACAGGTCCTTAAAAAAATAATGAGTGGAGCACAGTTTGTAACCTCAAAGAATATGCTCGAAATAGGGGCATTTTATATGAACTAAAATGATGTAATAATTTCTATTAAGATTTTAGTACAGGAAGATAAAATCCATTTATGTGTATACATACACATTCACACACAGTCGGAATGTCATACAAAGGTAGGTAAGATACAATCAAATTTTCATAAAATTCATAGGAATAAAGTACACATATTAATTTTTTTGCAGATATTATTATTATTATTAGCACCAAGTCCTACTACCCGTTCGGGTTATACAAACTTAATATAATAGTGTGTGATGGTTGAATGATTGTGAGATGAAATGGAGTACCTACAGTTTAACGTGGGATCCGAACCATGGTGAAGGTCCGGCATTCCACATATTCACAAGTTGTGATTAATACAAGTCTTGTCAGAGGTGAAGGTAGGGTTTGGCAATCAGATAAATCTGTGCCGGGACCGAGGATTGAACCCCGGACCCTTAGCACAGAAGTCTTGACACCTTACCCTTAGACCATCAGGTCACCCAGACAACATTTTATAAGTATTGACCTAACGTATGACTACGGGGAAGTAGATTTAACTTTTTTTTCCCTCTGTAGCCACATCAATAATCTTTACTCTATGGCGTCACTCTCACAATAGACTAGGGGGTATAGGGGTTCATATCCCAGTTGGTTATCCTGAAGAAGGTTTTTCCTAAATGATTTCTCTGCGTTTTTGTTAAAGCTATACGCACATAAAGTAGTTACGTTAGTATTATGAGGAAGGTTATATTTAGAGGAAGTGTAACCACATTCATGTGGAGTAAGAATGTGAAGCCAATAATAAAATACACCCACAATACACCTGACCGGTTCCATAATCTTGATCTCCCCATCATCGGAAGTACACTCTATTGCGAAAGTAGTGGCAAGGACCAATCAATCACAGAAGTGGATGCAGATCTTGTTAAAATTGTACCAGCTCTGTCCCCATTTGACCAATCATACATAGACCCCACTCTAAACATCTCACATGGAAATGTACATTCGTTGATACTCGTCCATTGTTTGTTATTATTATTATTATTATTATTAGCACCACGTCTTACTACCCGTTCGGGTTATACGCACTCACGCTAATGTGTAATGGTAGGGTGATTGCGAGATGAAATGAAGGACCTACAGTTTAACGTGGAATCCGAACCACAGTGGAGCCCTGGCATTCCCCACATTCACAAGATGTCTTGTCAGAGGTGAAGGAGGGGTTTGGTAATCAGATAAATCTTTGCCGGGACCGAGGATTGAACCCCGGCCGCCAGCTCACCTGCCATTGTATGTTCCAACGAGGAATGAAAACACATCACAGCTTTAGTTTAAAGACATTATACTTAACCTAGCCACACGTCACGTCACGTCACGTCACGTCACGTCACGCCACTCTAATGGAATACGAATGAGAAAGGAAGAGTTTAGAGGAAGTGTACCCACAATTTCGTGGAGACAGAGGGAAAATACCCAATTATGGAAAAGAACATCGGTAAACCTGACCAGGATTCGAGGTCCGACCAACTCATTATTGGCTGACTATACACCATTGATCCCTTAATCCACATGTCCGCCGGTGCAGGTTTTAGCTTTCGTTCAAATTGTACTGGATTAGACCTCTAGATTCTGTGCCCTATCTGGGATCGAACCTAGACCTAAACCTTGAGTGTTCCTCTCCAAGCACCCATCCATTAAGACAGGAGTAATGATTGTATTTCACTTCAGGAGTAGATGATGAAAACATGCGTTTAACTTCAAGGCTACACCGGAAATAGGCGCTACCCGTGTTCAATAAGGTTAGAGAGTATTAACTTGCAAATATGATCAGGATATGTTAACAACGACGACAAACAAGAGATGCAAATTACGTCCATACACGTAATTTGTTATTTAAATGTGTGCTGAATTTGTTATTAGTATTCAAGGCAAATGTATTGCCTGTCACGGAAGCACACATATGGAATCGGAAAACATAGGCGAACAGAATTTGGATGAAAAACAAAACTATATAACAACTCACACAACTTTTAACTATAAGAGTCTGAAACCTTAGCTCAGTCAGTTGTACATCTGCCTATTGAGCTAAGGGTCCTGGTTACGATTCCTAGCATGACAGAAATATTTTTAAGTGGCGAAATGTTGGTTTCCCATTTCATAGTGATGAATTAACGGCTGGGAGTTGTGTCTGTTATATACTTAAGTTGGTTCATCAGTCGTGTGCTGATATAATCAGTATTTTAGAAAGTGCAATTTAAATAACTAAAAAAATTAATATAATAATTTGGTGATATTTTATTTTATTTATTGCACAAGTGCTAAAACTGTGGGTCGCGAAAACTATGCTGGGGTTGGTGCGTCCGAAGGGAGCGCAAGTAAATTTACAGTTTTTATAGCATTACATTTCTTTGGCCAAAATTAATAAAATATTTCTCCAGAAGCAACATAGAATTTAGTTTTCTGCACATGCTAATATGAACAGATCTTGAATATGTGTCAAGGATGTCATGGAATTTTGTCAAAACATTTCTCTTTATTTAAAAAGTTTTGACAAAATTCCAGGACACCCTTGATAGATATTCAAGATCTGTTGATATTAGCATGTGCAGAAAACTAAACTCTATGTTGCTAATGGATAAATATTTTATTTATTTTTGCCAAAAAATGTATATTCTATAAAAAAGTGGAATGAAAATAGTCGCAAGAAAAGATAGTGGTTTTGGCGTTTTTAAACTAAGACTTTTTTGGCCTTAATAAATCATAAATGGCTTCATTATAATCATAGGTTTTTTTAAAAATATTTATCAAGGGTGCCCTGGAATGTAATGATAGCTTTTTTCCTTCATTTAAAAATTTTGTTACTTATTGCTACCTTGCTTATGACAGATATTCAACAAATTGTTGATATCATCATATGAAGTAATTTAAACCCTATAATTGTACTGAAACAATAATTTAATTATTTTGGCCACAAAAAAAAGTTATGCTATAAAAACTGTCAAGACACTGGCCTTTTTTCGAGTTTCTTAAATCCCCAGCTTAAGCAAAGAATGACAATTTTCTGTTTAGAAAAGGGAGCATGAATAACAAAATTTTGAGAACTTTTCCCGTATCTAAAAAAAAAAGTTGTTTTAGCATTGCGTCTTACTAGCTGTTCGAGTTATGCGCCTTTTTATTTAACTTGAAGTCGTCATAGACTGAAGACTATACTTCAAATCAATTTAACTGTCCGGAATCAACTATATTGTATGACTTCATAACTTAGTACAAGCCTTTAAAAAAATACATTTATTTCTAAGCCAGAAACAAGCATTTCAATATTTTTTAAGCACGTGAATGTGTTGATTTTTTTTTCAATAAAATTTACTAGATTATTTACGTTAACGCATAATGAATTTTAAATGATCAATGTATATATACTCTTAAAAAACACTGAATAACGCAAAAACCACAAAACAACTTTTAAAATCAATGCTTCAAACACGAACAAAACCTAATTGTTTTGTGTACATATTTCTACTAATGATCGCGCACCAACACACAAAAAAGAGCCTGCAACGAACAAGGCAGCTAATGTCATATGACGTCACGCTGCAACAAAAACACGTGGTCAGGTGACATTCGTTTTTGGTTTGACATTGGGAGCGTAGTCGACTGTTCCAATAAACCGAGTCGTAAACACCAACTATGAGAATCCAGAGAGACCCGCTTCGATCCGAGGTCAATAGTAAATAAAACAATAATATTGACGAATTTGATGCAAGAGCTATAAAGTACGTAAAATAGCTTAAAGCGCTAGAATTATCGATCAAAAATTCATAAACGCCAGAATACAAAAAATTTGTCAAATGGAGAAAAAAAAAACAGGAGCTTTGAAAATGGGTACATATGTTCATTAAAAGTCCCCGGGATTTGGGGGTGATCGTGGGGTGGGGGAGCTGTCTAAAGGTCCTCTTTATAGGTTTTTGGCAAATATCTCGAAAACCATTGTGCTTAGCGTAACAAACTTTATATACAAAATGAAACTAGACAAAATTGTCTACAAAAATGTTCGTATGCATTTTTTCCGTAGGAGAAGAAGAACTTGTAGATTTACAACTATAGTTTTTTAACTATATGTTTGATTTATGAAATTTTGCAGTTTTCCGTTGAATTAAGAATTTTATTTTTGTGTAAATAAAATGGCAAAAATCCTGATTTTTAAATTTCTTCGAAATTCACCTCTCAATATCTCCTAAGCTATTAATAATACGGAAAAAAAATGAATGCGTATGACCATTTTTTGTAGAAGATTTTGTCTAGTTTCATTTTGTAAAAAAAGGTTTTATTACGCTAAGCCCAACGGTTCTCGAGATATTTACTAAAAACCTATAGAGGGGACCTTTGGACAGCTCCTCCGCCTCCAGTTCACCCTCCACACCCGGGGGGACTTTAGTATGCTCATCAGGACGCCTCAATGAACAACTGTACCGATTTTCAAAGCTCTGTGTTTTTTTTTTCTTTCCTATTTTGGCTAATTGGACTGGGCTATGGATTCAACACGCCACTCGGTGCAGCTGTCAGTTTGAGGACGAGCGGGGAGAGGGAAAATACAAATGACAGTCAAATTTGTCTTGTGATACCCACCTTCTCCCAAATAAATTACAACATTCGATTCACAAAAATACATTTTATGCACCTAGAACAGTTATCTTTCGCACCCAGGGAATTTAGGTCTTAATGAACAGTCAAAATATGTGGACTACTTTTCAAGGTGGAAAATATTAACTTACAAGCTATTTTGACAAGTTTATGTAAACACCAAACTCTAGACTTATTAATATCTAAGGAAATTATTTTTAATAAATTTGCTTACAAGACGTGTATTAATCACAATTTGTGAATGTGGGGAATGCTAGGCCTCCACCGTGGTTCGGATTCCACGTTAAACTGTAGGTCCTCCATTTCATCTCACAATCACCACTACCATTACACATTAGCGTAAGTGCGTATAACCCGAACGGGTGTAAGACGCGGTGCTAATAATAATAATAATAATAATAATAATAATAATAAGTTTGCTACACAATGAGCTGTCACAGCCGTTGAAATGTTAAAATGATGTATAATATAAATATAAGTTATACAATTTATCAACACTTATTTTAAACAAGTTTTACTAAATAAAATCTAAAAACTAGTAAAATGTGTAAAGCTACGTATTTTAAATGAAACCATGCTATGTTGTTACCTGTCTGTTACAACTTGATTGTAACAAACTTAATGATATAATTTCCGTAATTATTATTCCATACGCTACTCATTATATATTTTTAGAATGTTTCCGTAATTGTCATGTATTATTACCGGTTTTATCAGTATTTAACTTCAGCGCAATATCCAATTGGCACAATGACAGCTAAATTGGCAGCCCCCTTTCTTAGATACTAAATAAACACAATAAAAGGAAGTACAGTCACAGCTTTGTTATATATAAATATATATAAATTCCCCTGGATAATTTGTCAACCCAGGTCAGGATTTTATTCCACCTACAGAGTCTTACCGTTGAATGTATATCTACACTATACATTCAACGGTCTTACTTCTTGTCCGTGACCTACTACGAAATAGGATTAAAAATTAAAGCCCAATTTAGGCAGAATTTAAAATGAATGTGTATTCGCATTTAAATGGAGGAAAAGTGGAAAACAATGCACCTAGATGGAATTTTATTATTGAACTTCTCCGTCATCGTTATGCCAGACAAGATGAGCTTAGCATATAGACCGCGCGCCCACCAATGCGGGTATTCTGAAAATCAATCATGGGCTTATAGGTGGGTATAGACATTGTGTCAACCCAAGCAGTGGATAGATAATATAACTAGTATTTGTGTCTTGTTCATTTCATCAGTCTAACACCAAACATTCCTAACGCTGGAGTTGGAGTCATCTGAATACTTTTTTCATATTTCATTCAAAAACATAAGCAAATACCCGATTCAGTGGCCACATGGTCTAACTCACTACTCTCGTAGTAGACTAGACTGCTGATGACGGGGAGATCAAGGTTCGAATCTCGGTCTAGTGTAATGAGAGAGATTTTTTTCAAAATGGGTTTTCACTCTTGCTCCATGCAAATGCGGGTATATTTCTTATTATAATAACCCTTTTAATTCCTGAAACCATTATCGTAATTAGTACATGAGCGTATAACCAGAACGGTTAGTAAGACGCGGTGGTATAATAAAAGTTATGTGACTATGAACTTAATAAAAGATTTCAACGATACTTAGTGCATAAAATATATATTTTCCTCTATAAATCTTATTAATGGACCGAATATTTTCAAAATAAATAAATATTTATGTATGTAAATTAAATATGAGCAAATTTACTACAAAAAATAGTTTTCATTTTGGACATCATAATTAAAATTAGTATTATTGTTGCTAAATAAGGCACGGCAGCTAAAAAAAATTACCCCCATTTCAATCATGTTTACTGCCCATTCAGTAACATGAAGCATTAATAAATATGGAAAGCAAAATTTGGAAATATATAAAATAAAGTGTAGGCTAAGATTACATAAAGTTTGTAAATAATGTTGAAAAAATTAGTAAAACGTTTCAAAACTACACAAACAAAATCGAGTCTATACTAAACATTTCGTAAGTTCATACAAAATTTTCACTCCTGACATCTTGTTAAAACACCGAGATTTAAGAAAAACTATTTTTTTTAACTAAATATAGATATTTACATCATTTTACTGCAATAAACAACAACAGATATTACTTAGTATACCGTTCATAATTGAATATTTGGATTTTAGTGTAATATAATTTTTTATTTGAGTGCATCACGTTTACTACCCGTCCGGGTTATCCGTATATTTACATTAATGGGCTAGGAATGATAAAATTTAACTGTATTTATGTGGCGAGAGATTTTGAAACCATTTAGCAAAAAACTTATTTGCTAATTACACTCGAGAAGGATTATAAGACTGACCTCCAGTAGCCTATGGCTTATTTGGTGCTGACTGACAGCTGCTAAACACATGTTTCTGCAGATCATACTGTTCGGCGTAGGGATACATAATTCGGTCTGGTAGCTTTTCAAAGTGGTCAGCTGTGAGCTGTCAGTCAGTACCAAAGAAGCAACTGTGCGTTAACCGAAACAAATAAATAGGATGATCGTTATGTCTTAGCTAGAATACCCACCAATGTGGGTTATCCCAACATTAGCATGTGCTAATGTACTACGGCAGCTGTAATAGGCATATTAATGTTGGTTTTTAAAATGTGATGTCCTTGATCCTTCGCTACTTCGGAGGTTGCCTCATCAACACAAACTACGACTTGCATAATCACCTTGTGAATAGATTTATTTTTATTGCAGAGTCAAAGTCAATGCCACCAAATGCGTTTGTTAAGCAAGAAAAAACTATGGTATCCTCTATATTCTATGACGTTCATATCAAGGTCAAACTCTGACGAATAATCAATTATTATTAGAGATAATTTATTTTCAGGGCACTTTGTTTAATCGGTAGTTTTGGCAAACATCAGCACTATTATGAAAGCGGGCAATAATAGTTCAGTTTTATCAAACTTGACTCCATACTAGGAGATTGGATTTCAGACTTCGTCCGGGCCTAGTGGTTTTTTTTTCGTTCCGTTTCCAGAAGGATAGTGATGAATTCACTCTCCTCATTCTGTGTTCCTAAATTAGTGTATGTAAGTTGTGAGAGTCCTCACAGGACGGTGTTAAGATGAGTAGCACTTAAGTGGGAGAATAGTGACCACGAGATAAGGGCAGTATTTTTCTAGTTTTATATCTACATTTTTTTCGGCTGGATTAAATCAACTATTTCTTCAGTAAAATCATAGTTTAATATTCTTCACGTGGTGGACTTCAACATTTCTTAAATATCCGTCAAGCATGTCCTGGAATTTAACGATAACATTTACTCTTCATATAAAAGGTTTCCCATCTAATGCCGCTATGCTTATTGAAGGAAGTTTAGAATTATTATTTTTTTAAATTGTAGGTGACCTGGTGGTCTAGGGGCAAGGTGTTGGACTTCTGTGCTGGAGGTTCGGGGTTCAACCCTCGGTCCCGGCACAAATTTATCTGATTGCCAAACCCTACTTTCACCTCTGACAAGACGTGTATTAATCACAACTCGTGAATGTGGGGAATGACAGGGCTCCACCGTGGTTCGGATTCCACGTTAAACTGTAGGTCCTCCATTTCATCTCACGATCACCCTACCATTACACGCTAGCGTAAGTTCGTATAACCCGAACGGGTAGTAAGACGTGGTGCTAATAATAATAATAATAATAATAATAATTTAAATTGTACACTTTTATTGGGAAACCATTTGTACTATTTTGATAAACAAACATTTGTTCTAAAAACAACATTTTTAGAGACCATCTCTGATATTTTTATTGCTATGTAAAGAATAATAGGTTTCTATATTTCTTGAGGTTTGAATTAATTATAATTAGTCTACTAAATTCTCATTAAACTTCAATAAATGGACCTTCGTAACCTTATTTAAAACAATGGAAATGTTAGGAAACGCATTCAACAATTTTTATTTTGGAACAGATTTTTTTTAGCACTGCGTCCTACTACCCGTTCGGTTTATACGCTCATGTATTAGTGACAAGAAGGGTTATATCTACATATAGTGTACTCCCATTTGCATGTAAGGAAAGTGAAAACCCATTTTAGAAAATGCTCTCTCAGTACACACGACCAAGATTCAAACCTCAACTCGTATTTGGCAGTCTAGTCTACTGTGAGAATAACGCCTTAGATCATGCGGCCACCGAGAAACCTAACAAGTATGTTAATCCGTAGAGTACAAATGGTTTACTCCTTACTCCCCAAACAAACAAACAAAAAACATATATTAAAAACCATTTTTAAAACTTTCTTGAAAAATGTATTAAAGTTTAAGATTATAGGGCTATTTTCTAGGTTCATTAAAAATATTCGTCAGTTAAATAAAATCAACCAAAGTTAACTAAGCAGAAGTGTATACGTAATAATGTTAATGACCAAAATGTATAAATATTCCAGTTTCTTATTCAATGTTTTTGGAAATTTGGGATAATCTAGAACCGTTTCAGAGTATTGACTAGTGAACTCATTGTGAAGACCTATAGATAGATGGGAGGATAGCATTAGAATGAAATTGAAAGAGGTAGGTTGTAATGAGGTAGACTAGATAGAGCTAGCTCAATATATGGATAGGATGTAATGAGAGAGACTATATAAAACTAGCTGATGGATAGAGCTATGGATAGAGTGTAATAAGGGGGAGTGGACAGAGATAGTTCAGGATATGAATATAGTGTAATAAGAGAGAATGGACAGAGATAGTTCAAGATAGGAATAGAGTGTGATAAGAGGGAATGGACAGAGCTAGTTCAAGATAGGAATACAGTGTAATAAGGGGGACTGGACAGAGCTAGTTCAAGATAAGAATAGAGTGTGATAAGAGGGAATGGACAGAGCTAGTTCAAGATAGGGAGACAGTGTAATAAGAGGGAATGGACAGAGATAGTTCAAGATAGGGAGACAGTGTAATAAGGGGAACTGGACAGATATAGTTCAAGATATGAATAGAGTGTAATAATAGAGAATGGACAGAGATAGTTCAAGATAGGAATACAGTGTAACAAGGGGGACTGGACAGAGCTAGTTCAAGATAAGAATAGAGTGTAATAAGGGGAACTGGACAGAGCTAGTTCAAGATAAGAATAGAGTGTGATAAGAGAGAATGGACAGAGCTAATTCAAGATAGGAATAGAGTGTGATAAGAGAGAATGGACAGAGCTAGTTCAAGATAGGAATAGAGTGTGAAAAGAGAGAATGGACAGAGCTAATTCAAGATAGGAATAGAGTGTGATAAGAGAGAATGGACAGAGCTAATTCAAGATAGGAATAGAGTGTGATAAGAGAGAATGGACAGAGCTGGTTCAAGATAGGAATAGAGTGTGAAAAGAGAGAATGGACAGAGCTAGTTCAAGATAGGAATAGAGTGTGAAAAGAGAGAATGGACAGAGCTAATTCAAGATAGGAATACAGTGTAATAAGGGGGACTGGATACTCTAGTAAGTGTGGCAATGAACTTTAGAGCTCCTAATGCCAAAGAGCAACTAAGACACTCCCTAGGTTCTCCATGTTAATTTCTACCGTGCAAGACTAATTTTATGTCATTTTCAAACTCTCTCCTTTTCTAGGTGCGTGGCAGACCGGCGCGGCTAAATAAAAATGTATGAGTGACACACTTATTACTATACATGGAGGACAGTGGACAGGGATCAATAAGCTACCGACGCAACAAGGAAATTACATTAAACCCGAGGAATACTAAAAAAAAAGAAATTGGAGGTACAAACATCGATTCCAATTCCAGAACACAATTTACTATAAAATAAAATTTAGCATCGCTTCTTACTACCCGTTCGGGTTATACGTCTATTTAGGCCTACTAATTAGTATAATGTCTTAGTAATGAGTAAGGTTGGTTTTAGAGGATGTACACCCACATTTGCATTTAGGGAGAGTGGAAAACTAACCTCAGTACACCTGACCGGGATCGAACCCCAATCTCACCATCATTGGCAGTCTATTCTAATGGTTCGGTGATGCCTTAGGTCTTAATCAAATGATTATTAACAGGTGTTCGGTGAACTGGTTATAGTCGTTCCGCGAACTTGTTACAGTCGTCCCGCCGGCGAAAAATGCAACATTACTACAGATCTGAGTGATTTTTAACAACTGAAGACTGCCACGCGCGTTCACTTCTAAACCAAAAGAATATCATATTCTTTAAATCAAAATTGACACCCAAAAACAGGTGTTTCGCAAATTTATCATATAACCAAAAGTGTTCCGTGACTTACAAAAGGTTCAGAACCACTGCCTTAGACCATTCGATCACCGAAGCTGGTCATAATACAGCAATTGGAAAGGTCATCGCCATTTTTATACCAGGTATCCTTAGCCATGCTAAATGATTTTTGGACACCAAATATGGAGGGTAATTTTTAAGAATACACATGCAATGTCAATAATTGTCTGGGTAAAGCAGTAAAACCACTTTTGGTGGAAAAATACCCTAAGGAAATTCTGTAGGGATTCGAAACCCAGGTGTCCCGAGTAAGATTCAACTACGCTAGCGCTTAGCTAGCTCCACGGGCAGAGAGGGAAACACATTGATTAAATGCCGGGCGGAATGAATATTTTAGTCTTTGCGTGAAGGACGAGAGTGGATAATCTAGTAGTAATTCGGAGTTCACTAATAGTCCCTACCATAGCCGATTAACCAGGATATTATCTACACTCTTACGTGTCAACCAGATATCATCAAATAGACAGTAGCGTGTCTGCCTATTAACTTAAGGGTCTCGGATGTTCTTCACACCAGAATCATAGTATTGTTGTTACTTACCACCTCTCCTAAAGTAGATGCGGTACTTGAGCTACGCGCTATCCGTGGTATGAGACGGGCTCTTATTATTATTATTATTATTATTATTATTATTATTATTATTATTATTAGCACCGCGTCTTACTAACCGTTCGGGTTATACGCACTTACGCTAATGTGTAATGGTAGGGTGATCGTGAGATGAAATGGAGGACCTACAGTTTAACGTGGAATCCGAACCACGGTGGAGGCCTGGCATTCCCCACATTCACAAGATGTCTTGTCAGAGGTGAAGGAAGGGTTTGGTAATCAGATAAATCTGTGCCGGGACCGAGGATTGAACCCCGGCCACCAGCACAGAAGTCTGACACCTTACCCCTAGACCGCCAGGTCACCGAGACGGGCTCTTAAAGTGCAAGTCCTTGCGACACCCTCCACTAACGGTGGGTCGTCTATGAATGCATTCATTATGACGATAATTTAAATGAATATTTTGTTTGTGTATATTCATTAGATATTTATTAGCAACGGTTAGACTGGGCACCTTTCCTCTTCTCGTAGTGGAAAGTTGGAGCAAATTGAATAAAATATTTATGTTACGAGCAAGAAAACCAGATTAGTCTCGTTTTCTCATAACTTTGCGCAGTACACTTCCTTTAAATATTTAACAAGTTAATCTCAACAACTAGCTTTATATTCTGAAGTCACATCAAACAGTCAAATGTTTAGAGGAAGGGCCTTATCTAATAGAAAAGGTACAAGGGCTGGATCTATATTTAAGTATTCATACTTCAAATCATGTGATATGCAGCTGTCACTTTTTATATATAATACAAATAGCTATTACTAATAAAATAGCACTTATAACAAAGTAACATGTTATCATTTTTGGCCGCAAAAAAAAGTGTGTATTTTCTATAATTCCCTTCGTATGAAAATTGGATTGTAGCTAGGGTAGCCATTGGTCCCGTGTTGCGCAGGATCGTCCCAAGTTGAGGACAAAGGTGATAGGGACTCGAACAACTTTTTTTTTCCACAGCAATCACAGCCATGCCCGTGACCCACTGTGGTATAAGAATTATATAAGCCCCTCCCTTATGGTGCCCGTATCTCTGAAATGTAATTCTAAACCAGATTTTTAAAAAATTCTTCAAAAGTTTGTTAAAAATAGCCTAATTAAAAAGCTAATTAAAAATTTAAAAATCCGTCTTCGAGGTGCTTCCCCTTCCGTACAAATATGATAAAAAATTTCAGATCTCTGCGTGCCGTAGATTTGGCTGGGCATCGAACACAAACACTCACACACAAACACATCCTTTTATTACTATAGAAGATATATAGATAATAGATATCTATGATTTCGTGCATACATTTACCACTAATCATTTTACACGTGAGTTTACTTTGGACGACTTCAGTGCTAAAGTATTTAGGAGTTTAGGAGATTCTAAAATGTAATAAATATTATTTTAACGTATCAAAAAAATATTTCATTTTGGCTTAATCATTACAGTGTTCTTGGGATAAACCAACAATACCTTATTCAGTTACTATAAACAAAAACTTGCAACCTGCTTTGGTGGGCACATGGTCTAGGGCATCACTCTAGTACTAGATTTGACTGGAAACTCCAGGGAGATCGTGGTTCGAATCCCTGTCGAGAGTACTGAGGTTGTATATTTTTAAAATGGTTCCCCTCTCTTTTTCCCGATGCAAATTCTATTACAATTCCTCCATATTCATCCTTTCTAATCCCCAGCAAATTAGCGTAATTAGTAGGCCTACATAAGTGTATCCTGAACGATATTATATATTTTTTAAATTATATGAACATAATAGTAAATATATTGTAAAATTTGCATTAAAATTACGTTTAGCTTCATACGTTTTTAAGGGTAAAAATGATACGACTCGGATGCCAGTTTTTAATTAATGCGCTTCATGAATATATCTTATCATTCAATGCACAGTAGTTCAGGTCTTCATAACGGGGAAATGTGACCACTAACTAACATTACATGTAAAACACTGAGCTCGGAATGTCAAAACAAGAAGTAGGTTACCACTTGTCATGTAAATTGAAGTCTCGGGACAAAACAAAAGGTGTTTTCGTTTAAATAAAACGTCAAAACGCGCCAAACGGTTAAAAAAAAGGGTCACATCTATGTCTCCAATTGGACACGTTCTATTGTTTTTTTTTAGTACTACGTCTTACTACCCGTTCAGGCTATACACCCATGATGTGTGGAATGCCAGGCTTCCACCGTGGTTCGGATCCTACGTTGAACTGTAGGTCCTCCATTTCATCTCACAATCATCCTACCATTACACATTAGTGTAAGTGCGTACAACCCGAACGGGTAGTAAGACGTGGTGCTAATAATAATAATAATAATAATAATAGTAATAATAATAATAATAATACACCTATGTATTTATTATTCTAATGTGTTAGGGATGAGGAAGGTTAAATTTAGAGGATAGTGTACACGCATTTGCGTTGAAGGAGAGTGACACATAATTTTAGGTAAAAAACCCTCAGTACACCCAACCAGAATTCGAACCCTGATCTCCCCGTTATTGGTAATCCAGTCTATTGCGAGAGTGCCGCCTTAGACCATACGAGCACCGAAGTGGATGTATCCTGGATTAAATAGGTAATACAAGCATTGGAACAACAAAATAAGTTATCAGTTTGGTTTCGAACAGGGGACGTAGAGATGTAAGGAAAGGGTGATTCAGAGATCTTGGATAACCAGGGGAAATATTTTGATCTAAATATGAGGCTAACATTATTAATAACATACTTTTTCTTATATAGAAAAGTGGAATTTTTTTTTTTTTTAGATTATAATACCAATTCTGATTTCTTGTCAATTCTGGCTGGCTACCCAATTTTTTATTTGCCCTTTGAATAAAAAAAATGCATCAAACTTGTTTGATTAAAAGGGCTATGAAAATCGAATATACAAATTTCAAAAAATTAAATATTGTCAACATCTTATAATAAAAAATAGCTCAACTCATTTTGTGGTATTATTACAAAAAATATAATTAACATTAATTGAGATATTAAGAGTTACTTTCTATTTCTACACATACTAGTTTATGCTGTAGTTTCGATATAAAATTCTAAATATTACATCTGTGAAATGTTATGGATGGAATGAAATCAACTGCGACAAGGAATAATTCCCATTTGGTGTATTTCTACGACGTGCACAAACAAATGAGAATCGGGCCGTTTTGTGTGTTTGTTCACTTTAAGGTCCGTGGTTCGCACATAATCAAGGACCGTGCCTCAAGTTTGTTGTTTTTGCTCTAAATTATTCCTACGGTGCTCTAAGATCATTAGGAGAGCTTGACCGATATTTTAAATAATCAGAATAAGTGACAGCCATCTATATTAATAAAACTGGTCGAATGACCTCACTTTTGCAATTGATTGCACTGCCGCCGATAACCGAGATATTGTAGTACGAATCCCAGTCCGGTGTGTTGAGGATGTTTTCATCTAAATGATTTCCCACTCTTCCTCCACGCAAATTCGGGTACATTTCCTCATCCTTAATTCCCTAGAGTAATGTGTAGGTCCATACGTGAGTATAAACCGAACGGATATTCAGACGGGATGACAAAAATTAACACACTGATTAATTATTTATGTCGATCAAATCTTGTTAAGCAAAGAAAGACCCGGCTGGAGATCGGTGACCCGCATCTTGGAGGTAAACTATGGCTTTTATGACCTTTTTATCCGATAAACGCGACCTCGAGGCGGAGAGTTGGTGTTTGCAGTGTTGATTGGTTCTCGGAACGAACGATGTCACAGTGCAATTTAGGTCAGAGGGTAAAATATAATTAGATGCAGGCTTTACTGATACAGACCTACTAAAATAAGATAATACTGGCTTCTTTTTATATGTAATGTATTTTAAATAAAATATAATATATACAGATAATTCTCAATTATAAAAAGTAGTATATTTAAATTAAGACTATATAATATAGGATTATAGTCCATATGTGTAGCATAATGTATGTAAATATAATCTATGTTTTATATGTATATATAAGTATTTTTTTTTTTCTAGTCTACCCGACTGAAATACCAAATAAATTAAACTGTAAAAATGTTACCCAACACAATTTAACGAAAGTAGAATAAAAAACGGCACTAGAAAAAGTTGCTTTGAGATTAGATAGCACGTTTTTGTTGTTGTTGTTTACAACACATTGTTTTATTTTGAATAATGTATGACAAGGTTTTTTTTTTTTTTTC
>CABEEJ010004304.1:8426-24133 GCA_901482245.1 Timema douglasi
CCAATCTGTGTTCGTAACTTTTCACATCAATAGTGAATCATATTATTTTCATAGGGAAGATTTTATGACACTAAGAAGAGAGGGACTGAGATTTAGTACAACTCCGAATCGGAAGTTAACTTGTTTACTAATGGTGAAAATATGAACAATAATATTATGTTTTCACCATTATAACACAAGTACTGTAGGGTTTATAAATTGTGTTACGTAACACCGTGATGTACCCCTGCCCCCCTTCCATGTAGCATCATTCATGCATCGAAGACCATTGCTCTTAAGGTTGACTCCTTACGGATAATAAGAAAGCCAGGGAATCTAATACAAGGGAACAGAATGAGCTGGGTGATAGTTGAATAAATGCACCATATTTCGCCCGGATAAAGCTTGATAAGCTATTGTGGAGTATGAAAACCTCGCTGTGTTGGAAGAGCATCTGTCTACTGAGGAATCATTGTTGAATTGGGGACTTCCCCTTTAACATTGATGAATTAATGACTGGATTACTGGGTGTGGTCCTATCTAGATTTTAGCACATTAATAATATTATTCTTATCCTGGTAAGCTGATTCAAAGCGTGAATTTCTTAAGACTGCGCGAGATCTTGTGCGGGTGATTACAAAACCAATAGATCTAGCAAACTGAAACTTTGCATATGTACTAAGAGACACATTGGGGTGCATATATTTCAAATTCAGATGTATTACTTGTCAACAATGCATATATTCATAGCCAGAAACGAGTATTTCTCACTCAATTTAATTTTGTTTCCCCCTTTTAACTTTTATCTTTAACTGTGCGTAGAATAGCTCACTACTGCCGTATACCGTATCCCATTATTTTCAATATGTAGGCCTATATATATATATATAAATTACTTATGTGCCATTTAAATGGCGACTAAATTATCTAGCTCTCATTAGTAATTTTAGAATAATTGTCCAGGAAAATGCCAAGAATGAAAAAAATGTATATTTAAAGAGGGCCAGACTAGTTTGGTTGGGGCTGGTTAAATAAAAACAAATCATATTTTGTGATGCCATCACCTACCCCACCCCCCCGTTATCGAGCGTAATTCTTCTCCCAAAGCTTTTGGCCTATTATGCGTATCATGCCCTTATAAGACGGTCTTAACGTAGGAGGCAGGCAAACTAATTACTAGTGGATTCTATGTGCGTTGAAAGTGTGGTCCCTGGTTCTAATAGCTCCCCTTTAAGGTCAGGTGAAAGTAGACGCGAGAAAAGTTAAGGTTTTGTTATAAAAATTTCTAAAAAAACTATTTTTTGGTAGGAATAAATCAATTCATTCTCCATTAGAAACATTTTTTAATTTTCTTCCCCTCATCATTTGTTGAATATCTGTCAAGGATGTCCTAAAAATTAATCGCAACATTTTTTTCTTTGTTTTAAAATGTTATCATCTAATGCAGCTATGCTCTTGACAGATGTTCAATAACTGTTGAGATTACTATGTGTAGAAAATTAAACTTTATTTTGGCTAAGAAATAATTAGTTTGCTGTGAAAACTGTAAAAATACTGGCCTTTTTTCTCGTTACCTCAAGTTGTATTGCGGTTTTCTCATGTACATTGTTGCTTTATCAACTGATGGAACATTCAAAATAAAAATAAAAATTAGAATGTATGATGGATGTTCTTTGGATACATCCACCAAGTCGAAGGCTCAACCCACGATAAAACTCGCCCCACTTTACGTAGCTTTACCACGTGACTCTCCACTACCCCCTTCCCAAGTAATTTGAATTATTAAATTGCAAAAAAAAAAAACTTAACGAATGGAGCATCTTGGGAATACACTTATATTAGTAAAGAGCTGGATGGGAGAACGTTAATTAAATATTCATGCTTCTATAAACATCGTTTCTTAAGTGCCCTGCCAGAATCTTTGAGAAAGGACCGAAAAAAAACCCTGCGCAATCATGTTTTGTAACAGACTAACTAATTTATGTATACCTAACATAATGAAGAACCTTTCCACTCAAAAATATAGCATTTCATTCCTAACCTAATATTATAAACATAGTAGACATAACTTTTTTTAATTAAGCCCATCAAGTTAAAATGTAGACAAATAGGACAAGACTTATCTTCTCCTTTACAATTTATTTTAGCTAAGATACCGGGATAATTGAGACATTATTATTATTATTATTATGTCACGTCTTACTACCCTTTCAAGAACCGCACAGTTTTAATAACGCTGCCGGGATTGGGCTGAGGAAGGTAAATTTATACGAAATGTATACACGTTTGTGTGCGGGGAGTATAGGGAAACTATCAAGTGAAAACACACCATAATACAACCGACTGGGATTAAAACCCTGACCTCCTCACCACCATTAAAACCGGACTCTCTTGAGTCTGACACTCAGTCCGCGTGTCTGCCGATGATGGTGGATCCAAAAATTAAAGTAATGGAATCCAGGCCTACGTTAGGAAGGGTTATTAACAAATCATCCTATTTTGGAACTTTAGCTCAGTCGATGGAGCATATCTTTGCTGGAAATTGGCCGCGAGCTCAGCTTCCGGCACAACCCACAGATCTTAATTTTCAGGTCTTCCCCATGAAATGTCGGGGAATCTGGTATAGAAGGAAATAGTAAGGTAGAAGTCAAAGAGAGAGAAAAAACATTGAAAACTGTCAGTAATATTTTGCAATATCTCCTTGAAACACGACGTGTGATAACATACTATAGCCCCATGACTTCTTTGGTGCTGACTGACGGCTTTGAAAAGTTACCAGACCAAATTATGTATCTCTACGCCGAACCATATGATCTGAAAAAACATGTGTTTTGCAGCTGTCACCTCTGAAAGTAAAAATTTAGGTATATACCTAAATGTTGACTGTCAGAAGTCAGCTGTGAACTGTCAGTCAGCACCAAAGAAGCCACGGGGCTACTGTAGCTCAGCTATTAGATTAACATCAAATGTATGCGATTCTGCGAGGACTACTCAAATATTTGTCTTTAACGATGCTTGTTTTAAGAATATAATAGAAAAAAGTGACAATAAATATTTAATGTTTTGAATTAGAGGTTTCAATATCCCAAACTGGGAAAATTGAAATATTTTGATCTTAAAGATATTGAAAAACTAGGAAATTTCAAAACTTATGACACGTGTAAATTTTAGGATAGCCCGGACGGGTAGTAGGCTAAGACGTGGAACCCCAAAATAATTGACTGTATTTAATTTTCATACTTAATTAAGTCAAATTTCCACAGGAAGGACGTTGAAAAAAATACAAAATACATTTTTTGCTGCCAAAACTGTAAACATTTTATTCGACTACAATTGCTGTTTTATAGATATTGATAATATCAATCAAATGTGACTGATTCAGAACAAATTACTTGATGTATGAATATGTGAACGTTTCTCTCGTGACTTTTCTGGCTGTCAGATAAGGTTTTTCGTATGAAAATTGGACTGTAATGTTCAAGTACCACATAAATCGTGGTGACCTGCGTTTCCGTAACTAAACTAAAGTTTCAGTTGATATACTATCTTATGTACGTAACCAACTCTTTAGTAACTGGTACCTGAGACCCAGGCGAAGAGCTCCAAATTGTTGGCCGGGGAGAGTAAACAAGGTGAAAGACCCATTTGAGAACCTGGGCTCGTTAAAACCTCTCGCAGAGCTAATGTGTTGCACTAATTGCTGTGCCGGTCTACAGTATTTGTGTGGTGGGTGGAGGTTGGTGTCTTGTAGTGGACCGTGCCGCCAGTGGTAGAGTTCCCACAACGCCCCTGCCTGCTTGCCTGCCTCGGCGGTTTGTTTGGTTTATTGCCTTGGAGGTAAATCCGTCAACGGCTAAGCCCCGAATCTCCCTACACCCCCGCCACCCTCCTTTGACCCCATCCTTCCAATTCCCGGTGCTGTCAGCGAGTTTAATTAGCCCTGGACCAAGCGAGGGTGATTTTACCCCGATGCCACCCTAGATCTACACAACGTTTACATGATGTATGATCCCGGGATATAATTCTACTAGGTCGATGCCCGCACGAGCCAGACAGTAATCCTTCATTCACACAGACAAACACGTAAGAGGTTTTTTTAATATGCCTTATGTGAGGATAATATATGTAAAATGATTGGAATTGAAAAAAAATAAAAAATATTTATTACTTTCATTTACCTTCGAGTATTTTGCTTTCCTCGCTTATATTTCTCCCCTCAAAATTCAACATGACTTCCAGCCGACAGAATCCAAAACCTTACATATAGAGTGGTGTGTGATATTATTTATATAGCTTGATTCATTTTTAGACCTAAGGCATACACAAATTAATGGATAGTAAAGTAATTATGGTGTTTCAAAAATATAATTGTTTAGTAAAAACTTACACACGTTCTAAGAGGCCCATTATTTAATAAAGATATGTACATATAACAGATAATTTTCTAAAAGAAATAAATGAAAGAAGAACTCTGCAACAACAGTTGAAAATTCTTTTATACTATATTTGGGCCGTCCTGATCAAATTTAAAAAAAAAACTAAACTTGACATTGTGTTTTTTTGATTGTTGAATGCGTTTTGTCGATTGAAAATAAATAAGGATAAAAGCATCCATTTCAACATTGGCAGCAGTATTATGCTTCTTTGTGCACTTTCTAAGCACTTATTGTATCGGAATTTTAAAATAACTTAACAAGAGACCACAATTATTAGCTCTCAGCTCCAAACTGGAAGTGCGTGTGTGTGTGTGTGTGTGTGTGTGTGTGTGTGTGTGTGTGTGTGTATTACACATTTAGTGAAAATATTCCGGTTTGATTCATGTATACACTTAACTTTTAATTCATACAAACGCAAACATTTTTTGTTAAATAATCGTGTTATTGTTGATTAACTTAGCTCTCCTCAAAATGGTGATGAATGCAGACAGAGGATCCATATCTCCCCGTTCCCTCCTATACCAACAACCCCCTCCCTAGTCTAAGTTCTACTTGGCTCACGGAGACAAACACTCCAAACATACAGTCACCGAGACTCGAACTGTCCAGACTCCACGCCAGGTGGTGACGTTCTAGCTGTTGCATCCTGAGGGGGGGAGAAGACACGGCCAATTAGACGAGAGTGAGACCAGGGGTGAGGGGTGTTGGAGGGTGGTTATCATGGCTCTCTGTTTATCAGTCTCCTGGCGTTGTTTGTTTATACAGCACCTCCCTCTTCGTTTGCTCATTGCTCCAGTCGGAGTAGGAGGGACCAATTAAGACATAACGATAAGGTAACACGCTTAAGGGGGGAGTGTAGGTGACGTGAGAAAAGGTAAGTATTTTTTGCAAATTTTGAAACAAAAAATTTTAGTGGCTTATTTTCTTCACATAGTGAGTGATATCAACTTTATTTGTTGATTATCTGTCATGGGCATAGTGGTTGGTATTAGATGACAAACTTTTTAAATAAAGAGAGAAAGTCAATAAATTCCAAGACATCCTGATAAATATTCAATAACTGTTGAGATATCTACTATATTAATTACATTAAACTTTGTTTCTACTGGAGAAATATTTTATTTCTATTGACAAAAAAATTATAATCAGAAGTGCTGTCTTACGACAGGTCCATTCCTTTTGTCAGTGAACTTTGACCAACAATGCACCCTGTCGTCTGCCTTCTCCTTCAAATCCAAGGATTTTCTTCTTTCATTAGAGTCATCCAATATTGGAATCCTCCTTCTTCCTTATCTCCTCTTTTCCTCAACCTCTCCTTCTATGACGTCGTCCAGAAGAAAGTCCCTCCTAAGGATGTGTACGATTCAGTTTGCTTTGTACTGAAGAGTCACATCTATAATTATTGTTCTCTTCTCACCAATTATTTCTAGGACTTCATTTGTCACCCAGTCTGTTATTGTTTCATGCTAATAAATGTGCACAGCTACTCATGGTTTCATATTAATGAAGGTGTATTGTTCTTCATCACTGTTTCATAGTGATGCAGGTGTACTGTTCTTCATCATTGTTTCATAGTGATGCAGATGTACTGTTATTCATCATTGTTTCATAGTGATGCAGATATACTGTTATTCATCATTGTTTCATAGTGATGCAGGTGTACTGTTCTTAATCATTGGTTCATATTGATGCAGGTATACTGTTCTTCATCATTGTTTCATAGTGATGCAGGTGTACTGTTCTTAATCATTGGTTCATATTGATGCAGGTGTACGGTTCTTCATCATTGTTTCATAGTGATGCAGGTGTACTGTTCTTAATCATTGTTTAATAGTGATGCAGATGTACTGTTCTTCATCATTGTTTAATAGTGATGCAGGTGTATTGTTGTTCATCATTCTTTCACAGTGATGCAGGTGTACTGTTCTTAATCATTGGTTCATATTGATGCAGGTATACTGTTCTTCATCATTGTTTCATAGTGATGCAGGTGTATTGTTGTTCATCATTCTTTCACAGTGATGCAGGTATACTGTTCTTCATCATCGGTTCATAGTAATGCAGATGTACTGTTCTTCATCATTGTTTCATAGGGATGCAGGTGAACTGTTCATCATTGTTTCGTAGGGATGCAGGTGTACTGTTCTTCATCACTGTTTAATAGTGATGCAGGTGTACCGTTCTTCATCATTGTTTCATAGTGATGCAGGTGTATTGTTGTTCATCATTCTTTAACAGTGATGCAGGTGTACTGTTCTTAATCATTGGTTCATATTGATGCAGGTATACTGTTCTTCATCATTGTTTCATAGTGATGCAGATGTTCATCATTCTTTCACAGTGATGCAGGTATACTGTTCTTCATCATCGGTTCATAGTAATGCAGATGTACTGTTCTTCATCATTGGTTCGTAGTGATGCAGGTGTACTGTTCTTAACCGTTGTTATAGTGATGCAGGTGTACTGTTCTTCATCGTTGATGCAGGTGCTCTACTGCAACCTCACCCTCAACCTGGTCCCTTATTTTAAACAATCAGGTTGCCGACAGGCTCAGCACTGGACTAGGGGGTACTAATAAGTTCATAAAACGCCACGGTAGGTCCCTCTTTCAAGTTTCTCAGTTATTGTTTGTTTTTAGTTGCTCATCATCCTGCTCTGTCCGCCCCTACCGAGACAGAGGGCCCCATGGTCCGGAACGTACCCTTCGGTCCCTCCAGAGCTGGTCTTGAAACAACATTAAAATAATAGCCTCGTCATCAACATTTAAAATAATTCCCTCCGTTTCTTGTTGCTTACAGAAATCATTAATCACCTTGTTAGTGCGCTGTTATTTCCCCATCTTGTCACAACAAACCGAACTGATGAGTACTCATGGTGTAGATTGTCTTGAGCCCACGCTTAAAGCTGGTATCTCTTCTTCCAGCAGGGACAGTAAGATGAGTTGCCACATTTCCTGCTATAACCCCCTTCTACCAGCAGGGTCAGTGAGATGAGTTGCCACATTTCCCGGTATAAATTCCCCCTTCCAGCAGGGTCAGTGAGATGAGTTGCCACATTTCCTGCTATAACCCCCTTCTACCAGCAGGGTCAGTGAGATGAGTTGCCACATTTCCCGGTATAAATTCCCCCTTCTTCCAGCAGGGTCAGTGAGATGAGTTGCCACATTTCCCGGTATAAATTCCCCCCTTCCAGCAGGGTCAGTGAGATGAGTTGCCACATTTCCTGCTATAACCCCCTTCTTCCAGCAGGGTCAGTGAGATAAGTTGCCACATTTCCCGGTATAAATTCCCCCCTTCCAGCAGGGACAGTGAGATGAGTTGCCACATTTCCCGGTATAAATTCCCCCCTTCCAGCAGGGTCAGTGAGATAAGTTGCCACATTTCCTGCTATAACCCCCTTCTTCCAGC
This sequence comes from Timema douglasi, assembly GCA_901482245.1. Lineage (NCBI taxonomy): Eukaryota > Metazoa > Arthropoda > Insecta > Phasmatodea > Timematidae > Timema > Timema douglasi. Next base: position 16,249 of record CABEEJ010004304.1, read on the forward strand.
AGGGTCAGTGAGATAAGTTGCCACATTTCCTGCTATAACCCCCTTCTTCCAGCAGGGTCAGTGAGATAAGTTGCCACATTTCCTGCTATAACCCCCTTCTTCCAGCAGGGTCAGTGAGATAAGTTGCCACATTTCCTGCTATAACCCCCTTCTTCCAGCAGGGTCAGTGAGATAAGTTGCCACATTTCCTGCTATAACCCCCTTCTTCCAGCAGGGTCAGTGAGATAAGTTGCCACATTTCCTGCTATAACCCCCTTCTTCCAGCAGGGTCAGTGAGATAAGTTGCCACATTTCCTGCTATAACCCCCTTCTTCCAGCAGGGTCAGTGAGATAAGTTGCCACATTTCCTGCTATAACCCCCTTCTTCCAGCAGGGTCAGTGAGATAAGTTGCCACATTTCCTGCTATAACCCCCTTCTTCCAGCAGGGTCAGTGAGATAAGTTGCCACATTTCCTGCTATAACCCCCTTCTTCCAGCAGGGTCAGTGAGATAAGTTGCCACATTTCCTGCTATAACCCCCTTCTTCCAGCAGGGTCAGTGAGATAAGTTGCCACATTTCCTGCTATAACCCCCTTCTTCCAGCAGGGTCAGTGAGATAAGTTGCCACATTTCCTGCTATAACCCCCTTCTTCCAGCAGGGTCAGTGAGATAAGTTGCCACATTTCCTGCTATAACCCCCTTCTTCCAGCAGGGTCAGTGAGATAAGTTGCCACATTTCCTGCTATAACCCCCTTCTTCCAGCAGGGTCAGTGAGATAAGTTGCCACATTTCCTGCTATAACCCCCTTCTTCCAGCAGGGTCAGTGAGATAAGTTGCCACATTTCCTGCTATAACCCCCTTCTTCCAGCAGGGTCAGTGAGATAAGTTGCCACATTTCCTGCTATAACCCCCTTCTTCCAGCAGGGTCAGTGAGATAAGTTGCCACATTTCCTGCTATAACCCCCTTCTTCCAGCAGGGTCAGTGAGATAAGTTGCCACATTTCCTGCTATAACCCCCTTCTTCCAGCAGGGTCAGTGAGATAAGTTGCCACATTTCCTGCTATAACCCCCTTCTTCCAGCAGGGTCAGTGAGATAAGTTGCCACATTTCCTGCTATAACCCCCTTCTTCCAGCAGGGTCAGTGAGATAAGTTGCCACATTTCCTGCTATAACCCCCTTCTTCCAGCAGGGTCAGTGAGATAAGTTGCCACATTTCCTGCTATAACCCCCTTCTTCCAGCAGGGTCAGTGAGATAAGTTGCCACATTTCCTGCTATAACCCCCTTCTTCCAGCAGGGTCAGTGAGATAAGTTGCCACATTTCCTGCTATAACCCCCTTCTTCCAGCAGGGTCAGTGAGATAAGTTGCCACATTTCCTGCTATAACCCCCTTCTTCCAGCAGGGTCAGTGAGATAAGTTGCCACATTTCCTGCTATAACCCCCTTCTTCCAGCAGGGTCAGTGAGATAAGTTGCCACATTTCCTGCTATAACCCCCTTCTTCCAGCAGGGTCAGTGAGATAAGTTGCCACATTTCCTGCTATAACCCCCTTCTTCCAGCAGGGTCAGTGAGATAAGTTGCCACATTTCCTGCTATAACCCCCTTCTTCCAGCAGGGTCAGTGAGATAAGTTGCCACATTTCCTGCTATAACCCCCTTCTTCCAGCAGGGTCAGTGAGATAAGTTGCCACATTTCCTGCTATAACCCCCTTCTTCCAGCAGGGTCAGTGAGATAAGTTGCCACATTTCCTGCTATAACCCCCTTCTTCCAGCAGGGTCAGTGAGATAAGTTGCCACATTTCCTGCTATAACCCCCTTCTTCCAGCAGGGTCAGTGAGATAAGTTGCCACATTTCCTGCTATAACCCCCTTCTTCCAGCAGGGTCAGTGAGATAAGTTGCCACATTTCCTGCTATAACCCCCTTCTTCCAGCAGGGTCAGTGAGATAAGTTGCCACATTTCCTGCTATAACCCCCTTCTTCCAGCAGGGTCAGTGAGATAAGTTGCCACATTTCCTGCTATAACCCCCTTCTTCCAGCAGGGTCAGTGAGATAAGTTGCCACATTTCCTGCTATAACCCCCTTCTTCCAGCAGGGTCAGTGAGATAAGTTGCCACATTTCCTGCTATAACCCCCTTCTTCCAGCAGGATCAGTGAGATAAGTTGCCACATTTCCTGCTATAACCCCCTTCTACCAGCAAGGTTAGTGAGATGAGTTGCCACGTTTTCCAGTATAAATTCCCCCCTTCCAGCAGGGTCAGTGAGATAAGTTGCCACATTTCCTGCTATAACCCCCTTCTTCCAGCAGGGTCAGTGAGATAAGTTGCCACATTTCCTGCTATAACCCCCTTCTACCAGCAAGGTTAGTGAGATGAGTTGCCACATTTACCGGTATAAATTCCCCCTTCCAGCAGGGTCAGTGAGATGAGTTTCCACGTTTTCCAGTATAGATTACAGACCATTGAATACAGGAACAGAGGATGTATCAATAAATGATTTGATTTTAATTATTTGTTTATTTCTCCGCCGCTTCTTAGTACCCGTTCGGGTTATACCCATTCACTAACTACGCTAATTCTATACAAATGAAGAAGGTAGAACAATGCAACCACATTTGCTTGAGGGAATATATTGTAAATAACTGATTAAAAAACACCCTCAGTACACCCAATCGGTATTCGTAACCTGACCTCTCCATCACTGTAAAACATCTAAACACGGACACCTTAGATCAATTGTGGGGTTTGCTTTTAAATAAACTAGTTTAGTGTTAAATGATTAGACTTTAAAACTAAGAGTACCTTTTAGGGCCCTCGTTTCATTTACGTAAAGATTTATACTTTACATTTATAACAGTATATATTTTAAGCTCGTAGCCCAGTTTGTGGAAAGGTACTAACGTACCGTTGTCCAGGGGACGCCCGAATGTACTAATCGTACTTCCTTTCCGTGGAGGCTCTTTCCATTTCCCGATGAGAAGAGGTGAGGGTGATAGTGAGTATGAGGGTGTGGCACCAATAGAAACACTCAAACCTAACTTAAGCCTAATTAATCAAACCTTTATTACCGTTGGGGTAATTCCCCTTTCAGGAAAAATAGCCAAGGTACCAGCCAGGAATCGAAACCGGGACCCCTAGACTCGTAGCCAGGTGCACTGACCACCACACCATGGGGCCGGTTATCTATAATAGTGAGACGGGGTATCACATTGTCTTAATGATAGCTGTACGTAGTCTCTAGAAACCAGCGTCAGTGGACACACGGACTAAACGCCAGGCTCATCTTTCCTGGCTTCACGCTGACAGGTAGGTCATGATTCGAATCCATCTAGATGGGTTGGGTGTTTCTTTTCCCCTGAGTAGATCTCCAATCTTCTTTTACGCAAACACGGGTACATTTCCTCTAGTTATACCTTTCTCATACTTACCCCATTATTATAATTAGATGCGGGTATCCAGGCCGGATACATGGTGCAAACAACTATATGTAAGTTTATAAGTTATATATTTTAAAAGTAGTATTTTATGTGTATACTGGCTTTGGTTCAGATGGATTAAAATCGTTTTTCCGCAGAGATATGTGATCACTTTCCGAAATGATTATTTTATTTACAAGAATTGTGAATTTCACTTTAGACAGAATAGTCGTCGTCCCCTACCCTCTCCCTTTCCTCAAATAAAGGCGATTATAGCTCATTGCACGAACATTCCGACTTAATATCTAGGTCACGCCTGCGCATTGGTTCGTAATCATGTTGTTCGGAACAAGCGGAGCGCAAGAGATTGCGCTAATACCGCTTTAATGTCGGCCATCTTTTATAATATAATAATATTTTACCACTTTTACAACCAGATGCATTCAAGCACTCTGGCCGTTAGTAAGTTATGTGTGTATGTATGTGTTCTAAGAGCTCATACATTTATTGATAGACTTAAAACAAAATAAAAAATTGGCGCACTCTCTTTGAACCCGCCATTCAAGTTGGCGTTGGCCTCAGGTCTAATATAATATTCGTGTTTCCTCCGGGCGGTTATTCTTAAGTAAGGTGTCTTGAAGTTTCGGCATGATTTATGCTCAAAAGTTAGCATGAAACAGTTTGTAAAGCAGGCTTTACATTATTCGCGAATGTGGACTATTTACTTGGCATGTCAAATACACCCCAGATATCCGTTTTAAATAAAACTGTTATAACCATTCATGAAAAATTTCAAATTTTTCAAAAATATTAATCAATAAACCACTCTTATTTTGATAAGGCCTAGACATAATTTTTTTTATAAAGTTAAAAGTAAATTGTAAAATTTTTCACAAATACAATATTTTCTTTTTATATGAGAAAGTAAAAATGGACATGTTTAAAGAGAATAAATCGTTTTGTAAACAAAATTATATAATAATATATTGTTAATATTAGCAACACTGACATTATTGCTACCCGTGCCAATGAGCACGTCGCCAAGATTATTAAGTCCGTTTTGCCTGTGACGGGTACGTCGGGGTTTGATACCCAGCTGAGTGTAAAGTGTGTCATGTTTCCTAAATTATTTCCCATTCTTTCCTCACGTAAATACGGGTACATTTCCTGAACATAACCTTCTTACAATAATAGCGTAAATAGTAGCTTACTTCTACGTATAACCGAGTAGGTAGTGAAACGCATGCGCGTAGAATATTTAAAAAAAAATCCTACCAGTGTCCGACCGAAGGTCATTTTTTTGGCCGAAGCAGAAGAATTCGTATATATTGTGAAAAATCCCTATTTTTAAATTTAATGCAATTACTGTTGCAAGATCGTGTTTATGTAAATAACAGGTCACATTTTTTATTGTCGATAAAATAAAATAGAATACATTTCCGAAATTGTGATACAAAATAAAAGTATGACAAAAATATCAATCACTTCTTCCTCTTAATATTTGGCTATGAAAAAGTGACTAAATTATTTTGTATTGCCATCCATTCCCGTAATCAGTTGTATTTTATGTATATAATAATGAACTACATTGGCCACGGTTTGAGGGAAAAGTTATTAATAAATGTGATATTAACACTAGACTACAGTAAACACGGAGCATGTGAAGCCATTACTGACTGGTCTACCGACCGGGTGCCTAAACCCAATATGCAGTCACTTGTCACGTGACCGCTCCCGCGACGCACCCACGAGCGCACATTAGGTAAGGTAAGTTAGATTAACCTTCGGCTTCGGCGAAACCTTCGGTCTAATTTTGGCCGAGGACGATTATTTTGCCGAAGGTGCAATTTATGGCCGAAGCCGAATGTTAGGTCGCGAACTAAGTCTCACCTTTTGATGTTTCGTATGAAATAGTTTCTACTGGTGGTTATTTTTCTAATCAGGTGTGTGGCGTAGATCTACTTTTTTAATATCTAGCACATTTGTTTCTAACACTAATATTACATTAGTGACAGGCCACTACTATTTTATTATTGATTCCCTTATCAAAACACAACCTTTTATTAACTAGCATTGCTCTTATAATTTTGTGTATTATTACAAATTTTTGTCCGACACCTTATCTTAGTCCATAGACTGTCTGCGTACTGACCTAAGGGTCCCGGGTTTGATTCCCAATATGGCCAAAAAAAATGTATCATTGGTGAAATGAAAGCTTACCATTTCACATTGATGAATTAACGGCCGGGGGCTGGATGTTGTGCTTGTTCTAGTCTTAAGTTAGATTTAAGACATATGAAGTGGTCCAACCCATTACGAACCCCTTGGACACCACCACCCCCCTCTCCCCTGTATAAGCCCTTGGATATCAGTGCAAATTCTCGCGCTCTACTTGTTCCGCAGTACAGGATTGCAAATCATAGCGCAGGTGTGGCCCAGATATTAAGCAGTAATGTTCTTACAATATCTTCGTTTGCTATAAATTAATTGTTTTAGTCTAGTCATGGTACTTTGATATAAAAAACACGTTATTTCTTGGTCATTATTTTGTATTCCAATCGAGGGTACTGAGCGTCCAGGTTTGTGGATTTATTGCAGTAAGATATGAATGTTTTAACAACGATCCGCGGAGTGGTCTCTTTGTTCGCTGAAGCATGCTTTGCTTGTAAAGCGCTTCACGGCCCATTGAAGGATGTCGTAGAATCTTTCATTGCGCTAATTAACGACGCCTTATCACGATCACTTGTAGTGTGTGCGCTTTCACTATTGAGCCCTTGGACACGCACATAGATTTAGACTACACCTCTATACCTCAACTTTATTGCGAATCTGAAAGCTAGAAAGGGCTACTAGAGATATTTTCACGTATTCATACGTCAGTTCATGTGATGTGCAGTTGTCACCTTAGTTAGATATCATTACCTATAAAATAACCCTACTAATATAGTAAAATGTTATCAATGTTGATAGCAAAATAATGTTTGTATTTTCTAAAAGGTGCTCCAATTGCCAATTCGCAAGGGGGGAAAATTACTCAGAACAAGAGATTATACTGCTCATCGATAGCAGTGGTGTTCAACCAGGGGTACGTGACCCCATCTTAGGGGGTATGTAAGCTATTTATATAAATATATAGTTCCATGAAAAACACTTATAATAATCAGGGCCAGATAAGGATTAGAATCAAGAGACCCAGACTTAAAGACATACAAGCTAGGAGCACCATTTTTATTTATCTCTCTCCCTCTCTCTCCTAGGTGTAGAATTATAGAATCTGTATTGCTTACATTGTAATTACAAATTTTGTTTGCAAAATTGAAAAAAAAAACATAATATATATTGGTATAAATTTGTCATGTTATACAATTAGGAGCTATCTAGGCTCTCTTAATTAAAATTAGTCTGTGGATAATGAAGTGGTACAGTAGCCCCATGGCTTCTTTGGTGCTGACTGACAGCTCACAGCTGACTTTTGACAGTCAACACTTAGGTATATACCTAAATTTTGACTGTCAAAAGTGACAGCTGCTAAACACATGTTTTGGCAGATCATATGGTTTGGCGTAGGGATACATAATTTGGTCTGGTAACTTTTCAAAGCTGTCAGTCAGCACCAAAGAAGCCGTGGGGCTACTGTACATTATGTATGTTTAAAATGTGTCCGATAAAATATCCCGATGAAAAAACAGACTTCCAAAAATATTTTTTTTAAACACGGTTTACATTTCCAGGATTTTATCGTATTAAAGAATAATCGCGCTTTTGTGTTTTACTAGGGACTTTTTTATAAGTTTTATACATCAATTTCCCTTGTTAGTCCTTAGATCAATCAAATTTTTCAAAAATGTTTTTGTATGAAGCTTATGGTCATTAAAATATTACATGATTGCAGTAAAATTATTAAATAGCATTACTGTATTATTATTTTTTTGAAATCTTGAATAGAAACATCTTTACACTATGGTAATTTATCTCAAATTAATCTCATGTAACTCTATTAAAAAATACTTTACTTATTTCAGGAAAACTAGATCTATGTTTCTTGCCATATACAACTCAAGAGCATTTTTCGTTAAACGTCGTTGAAAATGAGCTAAACCTATTAAACTTATAATTATATCGGGGCATATTGAGTTCTATTGTCTCTATTTTGGCTTGGACAATAATTTAAGATAGCAAACCACTTCCTAAAATAGCGGGATATCTCTGAACGTCTGCGACACGTTTCAGCGTTCTGTTCTCCTTGGAACTATAACAGTGCTCTGAAAGCCATTGTGCTGACGGCAAGCAACATTCTGTTCTCCTTGGAACTATAACAGTGCTCTGAAAGCCAATGTGCTGACGGCAAGCAACATTCTGTTCTCCTTGGAACTAAAACAATACTCTGAAAGCCAATGTGCTGACGACAAGCAACATTCTGTTCTCCTTGGAACTAAAACAATACTCTGAAAGCCAATGTGCTGATGGCAAGCAACATTCTGTTCTCCTTGGAACTA
>CABEEJ010004304.1:27479-40214 GCA_901482245.1 Timema douglasi
CGGAGACCAAGGTAACTGGTACTGCCAGTACTCTCAACTAACCTCAGTAATGCTGGCAATACATAGATCGCCTGGAGGTATTTACTATGGTAATGAGGTGATATGATCCACCCGGAGACCAAGGTAACTGGTACTGCCAGTACTCTCAACTAACCTCAGTAATGCTGGCAATACATAGATCGCCTGGAGGTATTTACTATGGTAATGAGGTGATATGATCCACCCGGAGACCAAGGTAACTGGTACTGCCAGTACTCTCAACTAACCTCAGTAATGCTGGCAATACATAGATCGCCTGGAGGTATTTACTATGGTAATGAGGTGATACACACAGGCCAGCCAACCTTACCGTGCCCAAGGAACGCTATTTATTTCAATAACGCAGAGCTGTCATACTGATGGGTTTGTTGGGTCGCTTGTTGATTGTTTGCCTTAAGTTTTTTTTTATTTGTTTGTTAACTCCCTTTCCCCCCCTCCCCTCGAAACTCTGACTGCCTGCCTGCCTACATTTACCGAATCATTTATTCTTTTTATCCCAACTACAAGGTGATTCGTAGGCCTTTGCATTGATGCCGGGTTGAAATGCTACGCGCTCACTTTACACAATACCGTCGATAATTACTTAGGGCCTTCAAAGTCTTTAATCAAGCAGGTATTTTGAGAGTATATAGAGGGTCTATCATTAAATATATGTAAAAATATTGTTATTGAGGTTTGTGTTTTCTTAAATAAATATTGTATTCGAGATATTTTCAAATTTGATCAGATTCGAGCTATCTTACGTTTCTCGGGTATCGGCGACTGGTCGATATCGCGGGAAATTTGCGTCGATCAAAAAATAAATCTACATCGTGATTAAAAGCCTGTTTGTTGAGTCTTCTTCTAAACTCGTGGATACATCGAATACTTTGAAATAATATAAAATGTTACACGCAAACTAAAAAAGATAAATAGGGTCCGCTTTGGTGGCCCTATGGTCTAAGGTGCTGTTCTCTCATAGGCTAGACTGCCGATGACGGGGAAATCGATGTTTGAATCTCCTCATAATATTTATTTTCGTGTTATTACACACTACACAATGTTAGTAAATTAAAAAATGTTTGCCATATACATACATAACAAATTATATAATGAGACTTATTAATTAGCAACGTGAGAGCGAACTTTTAGGGTAAAAAGACAGTACACTAATTGGCTATGACAAAGTACAGTGTGGCCAGATGTTACATTTAATTCCTTTAGCAAATGACATGATTAAAAATAAATTTATTTAATTAATATACATTTCAAATTGTGAGAATTTATTTAACGAATTTGAGATAAAATCGGGACAAAGTTACTTCGGGGACAGTCCCTGTAAATCAGGGACGAATGGTCGTGCTGCTATAAATGGAGCAGTGTTAGGAAATCAATTAAAATAAAATATTTCATATTTTCTAAGACTTTTGAAAATAAAATAAAACGCCACCTAAACATTTCAAATCGCCAAGTGATGTATCCAAGCATTGTGCGTCAGAAGAAATTCATAAACCCGGACTTTTTAAAACAATACCTTACGGTCATTTGACAATAATAATTGTTAAGATTTCTGGTCGTCTATAACAACTTGGCATATAATTTAATATAGACGGGGGTGGTGGGCTATCATAGAAGGTATAGTAAGCTATGTCTCAGCCCATTCTAGCAACACCGACCAGGTAAGATAGGAGTCCACTTAACCTGTTTGTCTCAATATTTGGTATTATCTGATCTTCTGCTTCTGCCGGGCATATTATATACTGATAGTCGATGTTGTCTCTACAATCAGTACAGTCAAAACAAGAAATTTAATGAAATAGACATTTCAAATAAATTTTTTCAAATTATCATTTCGGACACATTAGTAAAAAGAGTAGAGGGCTAGGTTAAAAAAACATTTCTAAATAACAACACTGTGTACCTCAAAATAAGATGAAATCAAATTATCGGGGTATAATAACAGTATCTATGATTAAAAATGATGTAATCTTACTACTTCTAATCTGAGTATATATTAACATTCAACATATTATAAATATTTCACTGTGTAGGGTCTACGCCTAAAATGAATGTCTATCTACATTAAGTTTCAGCCTCAGACATAAACTACTATACCTTAACACTATACATAAAAAGCATAAAATAGCAATTTTGACCCCTTATAACTCATTAAATATAATGATGTAAAATCACTTAACCACTATTTTTATAAGTTAAGGGTCCCGGGCTCGATCCCTGGCATTACCGAAAAATTTGTAATTCGTAAAATGTGGGTTTCTCGTTTCACAATGATGAATTGACGGCCTGGGGTTGGGTGTTGTGTCTGTTCTATATTTAAGATATAGTTTATAGGCCGTGTGCTGATATAATCACTCGGTTCAGAAAGTGCACGTTAAATACCTCAAATAAATAAAAATATATAGTTTATAAATATACATTTGCTAAAATACAAACAATTTACTGTCGAATGACCTTAAATCCCAACCTCTGATCTAAGACGTGTACCCTTTGTATACACCTTGTGGAACCCACGTCAATGGTAACATAGACTAAGGCGTCCATTTCACCTGATCTGGTTGGCTGGTGATTAGAGGTCACCTTATAGCTCAAGGTGAAAGCGACAAACAAAAGAAGAGTCGGAACTCAAAGTGCGCAAGAGGGGAAGGGAGGAATCGTACTAAATCTGTGCCGCATTCCTTTTCGGACCAGGATGCGCGGCTGTTCTCGAAACAATGAAGCGGCATTTTACGAGCAGAAGTGCTGTAGCTTGGTTGGCCGTAATCTATGATACCTTGGTTCGATTCTAGGTCCGACCTATACTAATTTATTATAATCATTTCCGAGTATTTTGTGTGTGTACATATGCCGCGCTTACTACCCACCAGGGCTAGCAACCTGTAATCACACGAATGGGGGAATGCACTCTCATTTGCGTAGAGGAATATTGGAAACTTATTTGCACCCTACTAGGATTTGAACGCTGACCCTTACGTCACCAGCAAGCCAGACTAGAGGAAAATATGACAATAGCTCCCCGTGCCCACCTATGCGGATATATATTGGTTTCTATAGCTATAAGTATATACTTGATTCAAAGAAGGTTGGTATGTTGGCTCCCGTCTGGAAGGTTCATTTATATTCATGATGAGATTCCAAGGGAGGGGTGTAAGATGAGGGGCAATGATAGGGGCATAATGTGAGTTATGAGAGGGGTGTGAGATGAGGGGCAATGAGAGGGGTGTGAGATGAGGGGCTAGAAGAGGGGTATGAGATGAGGGGTAATGAGAGGGGTGTGAGATGAGGGGCAATGAGAGGGGTGTGAGATGAGGAGCAATGAGAGGGGTGTGAGATGAGGGACTATGAGAGGGGTGTGAGATGAGGGGCGATGAGAGGGGTGTGAGATGAGGGACTATGAGAGGGGTGTGAGATGAGGGGCTATAAGAGGGGTGTGAGATGAAGGGCAATGAGAGGGGTGTGAGATGAGGGACTATGAGAGGGGTGTGAGATGAGGGGCTATGAGAGGTGTGTGAAATGAGGGACTATGAGAGGGGTGTGAGATGAGGGGCTAGAAGAGGGGTGTGAGATGAGGGTCTACTAGGGGAGGTGGAGGGGGCAAGATTTTCTGCTAATAACAAATAGAAGATGGTAAAAGGGGGCAAGAAGCTTTTCCTAAGGACTACAGGACTTAATACCATGGAAGGGCATTAGTAAGTTTTCTAAGTAGTTTATTCTATTCAGATGTGAATCACTTGCATTTTATTCCGAACGAACCGAACGCGCACGAACGAATGCTCAAGTGAATGCGCACCTTTAGAATGTGTTTTAATCAGCTATAAAATCTATGTAAGTTTATTACTCAAAATGTTTTCCAGGGCTGAGCAACCGCTTGAAACTTACACAAATATGAACACCATCAAGGTGAGAGTGTAGGGGACGCCACAAAAGAATAGTCTTTTTGCAATTTGTATAGCCAAACAATTTTTTGGTTTAAATAAATAAAATATTGCTCCATTGGAAAAATAAGAGTCTAATTTCCTTCCCGTGGTGATACCAACAGTTGTTTAATATCTCTTATGAGCATATTATAAACTTTTTAAATGAAGTGAGAAAATCTAGTCATTCAATCCTAGGACACCCTCGAGAGATATTCTATAACTGTCGATATCACCATGTGAAGGATATTAAATCCAACGTTTCTACTGGAGAACTAATTTATTTAATTTGGCCAAAAATAGTTTTGCAAAATTACTACCCTTTTCTCGCGTCCCCTACAGTATTCCTTTAATTTGTAGTGTTCCTTCTGTAAAAACATATTTTTTAAAAGGCTGTAGCAAACATAATTCACCCTGTGGCTAGCAAAAAGCCTAAAAAAATAGCAATCAGTTCACACCTGAGTGCGGCTGGCTGAAATGGCTGTACTAGTAAAACAAACACACAACTATATTGCAATCACATATATCTTTGCCTTTGTTTAGGTGTGGTGTTCGAGTAGGGGTGCCGCTTTTTGTGGCTTTGAGACTTTAAAAAATCTTCATTTGTATCACAATATTTAAATATGAATTAGGAAGGTTTAATTGAGAGGAAGTGCACCCGCATTTGCGTGTAAGAAGAGTTAAAAACCACCCTCAGCTCACCCGACTGGGATCGTACCCTGATCTCACCGCCTTCGCCATTCTAGCCTAATACAGAAGATTAGCGCGTTAGACCACGCGGCCACCGATGTGGGTTAACATGTCATGTTCGGGTTGAACACATCTTTACTAGCTTCGATAATGTGCCATGGATGAGGGACGTGTAATTTATATTAAGTGTACCTGCATTTGCTTAGAGGGCGAGGGGGGAAACTCCATTCTATTCTCAGTACAACTGTCCGGAATTTGAGCCTGTCATCCCATTATCGGCAATATAGTCTACTAAAGGCCTAACTAATCTCTCTTCAGGTGAATTCGTGAACATTTTAGCTCATTTCATTCTAAATGTAATGGTGTAATTAAATGTGTCTTAGCTCTAGCCCCAGATGAGTAATAAAAAAGGGGAGTTTTTTTTATGGTTGTTCATTGGCGAGCAGAGCAGAGCCGGCCTTTATAACGTGAGACAAGGAGAATGCTGACGCCGCTTGTTGGTCGCCTTGTAGCCATCAGTCAAGCGCCTGTGGACGGGTTGCTGAAGAGCCCGGCTGTTACTTGAAGACTTCATCCAGGTGAAGCGCAGCCAGCCCCGCCCATCTCCGGCGTCTGCAACGAAAACCACGCGCCAATTCAACCCGCCTGCCCTCGCTCGTTACATAGCTAGACACGGCAGGTGGGATGTATGTGTTTTACTCCTCCGCGTTGAGGTTTATAATCCTCTCTCCAAGCTCATGTTGATGGATTGCCTTCAAATTGACCCGTATCGTAGCGTTTACTTGTTACATAAGATGGGCCTTATTTCACTTGAACCACCGTAATACATTCATAAGTCAAGTCGTCTGACCTGCATCTGACACTTTTCATAAATAATATAAATCTATAAAATCAGATTTTAAAATATATATTTAACAGGGTGTCTACCATCCGGGAAAATCAAGGAAAACGGGAATTTGCCGGGAATTAGAAGTGATCGGGGGGAAACGGGAATAAGTCGGGAATTTGGTAAATCACAATAAAAATCCGGGAAAATGATATTTTACTCAAAATACAATAATCATTAAATCAGTAAATTCTCATTTTTTTTGTTCGGAGCTGTGTAATATTTTTTAATTCCTAGTAAAAAATTTTAATACAAATTTAAAAATAGTATTCAAATTTTAAAACTTATTATTATTCATAAAAAAGATTAATAGAAAAAATAGGGGGGGGGAGGGGCGAGTTAGAAGGATGTTACATACTTTTTAGTCGGGAATTTTAGGTGATCAGGGGAAATCAGGGAAAAGGTCGGGGATTTCATTGGTCAAGTTGAGTAGACACCCTGTTTAAGGTGCACTTTCTGACCAGACTGATTATATCAGCATACGAGAATTTCTTTGATTGAGAGTGAAAGGAGCTACAAATTTTGTCGAGAAAGGTATTTTGACATACCTTCCAGGTTTATTTTGAATACCACTATCTACACATGGGACTGATGGCTTTTATTTCCCCTCCATAGAAAGTTGTGATACGGATTTTTATCTCTCAAGAAAAATCTATTCGATCCCGGCTGGGTTCGAACCCACGAACATTGGATCCTGAGGTGAGCACTTTACCTCCAAACCACCGGGGTTTAAAAAATAACAATTATATAGTAGCCCGCTTTGACGGTCAAATGGTGCAGTGTACGTCGTCACACTCGCAATATAGCGAACTGCCGATGATGGGGAGATCGGGGATCACATCCTGGTTGGATGGATTGAGGATGGTTTTTACTCACATTCCCTCTATTTCCTTTGAATTAAACCTTTTTTATTCTTAACATATTAGCGTAATTAGCTTATATACGTATAGCCCGAACGAGTAGTAAGACGCGGTGCTAAAAAAAAGGTAAAATGTTATAATTAATGTTGGCCGCAATAAAAGTTAAAATTGGATTGTATTTGTTAGTAACTTACCATCGCTAGTGCGTTAGCTAATAATATAGGCCTAATTGTGGGAATTGTTGATTACTTAATTTAATAAACCGCTTCAAATAATTCGTTAATCCACATAAGAATCTTGGAAAATATATATTTGGAAATATTCAATGTGATACAAAAATGATTTTAAATACATACAACATAAAGTAGCTATTAGACCTATATAGCTACACCGGTGGGCATGCGGATTAAACGTCAGATTGTTATGGTCCAGTTTGATGGTGTCGGTGAGGTCAGGGTTTGAATTCCACCTGGATGTACAGAGGGTGGTCTTTACTACATGGTTTCTCACATTCCCTTAACTTAAATATGGATATATTTCCTCTGATATCCTCCTTATCCTTTACCCTGTAGATTTATTAAAATGTGCCATGTCCGGACGGATAGTAAGACTCTACAAAAACAAAAGCATATACCATATTATATTTAAGCAGACTGTGGCCCACAGCACGCCTCGAGTTGTGAATCTGGCTCTTGGACACAGACAAGCTGCACCATAGCCTCCAGCTGGCTGCCTTCCGTGGGTGTCGCCAATTAACCTGCAAGGGGTGGTTTGAATACATTTTAAATACAACTCATTTTAAACATGGTTTCACCGGAGAGAAGACACAGATATCCTTCTAGAGTCCATCGGCCGGTTTCCACACTAGGTTAAGATATCGACCCAACCCCTATACACATAACTCCACCTCACAAAGAGCTTACGTGGGCTGCCCATTTCGAGTACATTGTTCCCTTTATGGTGAACATGTTGAAAGTTAGTCGTTTAACCACTGCCCGTTTGGAAGTGCTTTTATCACTGAGTATTAACATTAGCAAACCCCAGTGTTTTGACTTACTCAACTTGGCTCACAGAGCGAAAAGAAACCCCTTAAAGTCTGAGGATTTGTTGTGACCTTGGACCGGTTTGATTTTGAGACCCCTGCATTAAAACCTTAATCGGTAATACTACCATATTTATTGAATTATGAAGAGAAAGTAACTGACTACATTTACTTTGGAACATAAGTTTTTGTTAGGCAAGAGAAAAGAATTGTTTCCCAACAAACAAAAGATGAATATACTTGATTTGTTTCTAAATTACTTGCGTAGGCCTATTAGCTTTATATTAAACTGTAGCTATGAAATTATGCATATAACACCATGGTGTAAGCCCACCAGTGAGCTGTGCCGACCAAGCGCCCACCACCATTAGCGATGATAGTGCCAACATTTGCGGATAGAGGGTGTCATGTGGTCAGCACGACGACTCCTAAGACCTTTAATCACACTTTTCTAAACCGGATCTGCTACTTCTTTATTCAAGTAGTTACTTATTTGTCCTCGCTAGGTTGAGTTTGACATGTTCCAGACTCACTGCTTCACAGATAAATTCTGGGAGTGGTGGGGATCTAACCCGTGACCTCTGGTTCTAAAGCCAGGAACTCTTGACACTAGAGCATAGATGCGGTTAATTACTATACAAACCTTTATAAAGTAAATATATTGTAGGAAACTGCGAAAAAACAAAACAAAAAAACTCCGTTGTGTAAACCTTGTTTAAAAAAATAGATTATCGATCTAGTTAGTACACGTGGTTGATTGTTTAGCCATTCAACTTGAGACGATTTCATCCCAAGTTTCCCACCGCAACAACTTACAACTTTTATTTTTAGTTCTTTAAATCTCTTCTTTTAGTGAGAGTCCTTATTTTATTTTAATGCTTGATTCTATAGGGATTAAACATTCTACAATTATTTTCAGCTAGACCAAAACTTTTGACAGTTTTTTTTAATAAACTCTTTTAGATTATTATTAGCACCGCGTCTTACTACCCGTTCGGGTTATACGCACTTACGCTAATGTGTAATGGTAGGGTGATTGTGAGATGAAATGGAGGACCTACAGTTTAACGTGGAATCCGAACCACGGTGGAGGCCTGGCATTCCCCACATTCACAAGATGTCTTGTCAGAACGCTTTTAGAAAAGTAGCTATTTAATAAATCAACAAATGCCAAAAAAAGTTTTGCTTATAGTGTAGTCTATTTTTAAACTGTGTGTTATTAATTTCCATAGTCTTTGAAAGATGCACTACGTGGTTTATTGAAGCGATAAAACTCTTGCCTTATTATATTCTTGTTTAAAATCAACTGATTTAAATGTATAGCGAATTTTTTCAACAAAGATAAATAATAAACAATTTCTCAAGATTGCAATAAATAAAATAACCTGTTGTTTTCCTTGTACGCTACCAACTGGAATATTTTCCCATTTCTTTTTTTTAACATAACTTGTCAAACTATTTCGTTATTCATTTTCCACTCTTACCATGAACTGTTGAGAACGATGGCGGATGGATTTTCACCCCCGAACCCCTTTCCTGCCTCTGTACCCAATGTGTTCTGAAGCACAATAGTTGGTTCGGCCCCGTCACACATGTACAGTACAAACTGTACGTCTATCTCAATCTATCTTTACCTGTCATCTTCATTTTCTATTCCTAGCTTTGTCTCTTCTTTACTATCGATATTCTTTATATCTCACGTTTTATTTAGTATTAAAAAATATTAGGCTCTTTCCTCAAAATCTCTCTTCTTCATTTTCTTACCTTTCTGGTCGTGTCTTCCTTTCCCACCTGTCTACCTATTTCTTCTCTCTCCCCTCTAGCAGTTGGATGTGACGTGAATAGTCATCAACCCAGGCCTTGGTTGTAAGTACTAGGACCGACCTTACAAAAACACAACAAATCTTTTGTACAGAATAACATGATGAGAACGCGCTCTGAGGGTAACAGTGGCTCATGTCGCACACTCGTCTACACGAGATGTAAAACTCCGTCCGGTCGTTGTGGTTTCTAGTTTTCTCTTTGGATGACCCGATGAACAGCAGAAATGATTCAAACTTAAGCGTTATTTATAAACTATAACCAACCTTAACGCAGTACAGACGGAATGATTAACATTTTGATGTTTATTGCTTTCAATTGGTTTTCAAACTAACTTGAGCTGTGTATTATTTATTGAAAGATAATAGAAATACAAAGTGAATTATAACCATGACGTAATTTGTTAACACGAGTTTCTGATATGGTTTTATTCTTTATAAAATATGCATCTTTTATAGCAACTAGTCATAAAATACAAAGTACTGTATAGGCATAGATGACCATGGTTGGATCGCCAAAGTAAGAACTTTATCCGAAAGCTCTGAACCTTTTCAAAAACTGTCCACTTTAAAACAAATGGTGTTCCTTCCGACGGTTGTAACATAAATATATTTACCTTTTTCCAATGTTGACCTCGCGAGAATGATTAGTTTTTGCTCTTAAGTGTTTTCCTATGTGTCTCTCGGAGTCTAATTTAGTTGTTAAAAACGAAACTGATTCAAGTATGTTTATAGCTTTATAAACTTTCGTTGTTGGTTGCACCTAGGTGGCCACCCACCCAGCTCTAACTTGGGATTTCATGATCACTTAGGGGAAAAAACACTTCTACAGCCGTTTGGGATTTGAATCATCTCCTCGTCATTGACAAATCAGAGCAGACGAGACTGGCGCCTTGGCTCGTGTGCCCACGGGTACAGTTAATGTACTTCTCAAATACTTGCATAAGTTTATCATTTAGGCTTACTTCAATTTAAAAGCTGAAGCGTCGTCTCCTTTTGTTTTCATGACATACGTATCTTATGTCTAGATTTATTTGTAGGGTTGTCCACTAATTCTATTATTAAATAACATGTCTTCAGGCTTCAAACTTAGACAAGTATAAGCCTACTTATTCTTATTCCAAAAAGCACCTAGTAAAAAAAAGGGAGAGGGCTTAAACTAATTGCTGGGTTGTATTTTTTTTTTTTTTTAGAGTAGAAATATTGTAAGCTAATATAATCGATATTATTGGGCATTCCAACAAATAAATAAAATAACTTTATTTTATTACCAACGAAATCCAGTTCCTTATAAAGTAATCGTTATTAAGTTGTCCCTGAAAAGCTACCAATTGAATCCAAGACTTTCCATCCAGGTATCACGGATTTGCATATGCCCTTGTCGTTCCTTAGGACCGTCCGCCGAGCGCGCATGCTCAGACGAGTAAACGACAAATTGCATGGTCAGGGCTGTGGGTCGCACGTTGTAACGTTTTGAAGAGAATGGCAAACAGTTCTGTGTATCCAGCGTTGAGCGGAGCAGTAAAACTCACTATGTCAACAAGGGGAGTGGGGAAGCTGGCAGTATTTAACTGTCAACAAAATGCTGCCTGCCATCTATCTCCCTTTCAGGTCGGCATTGTTGGTTTTAGTTCCGATACTGTGTATCAAATAGTTACCTGGACACTAAAGGTTAAAATGTGTCTATAGTTTTACGTTTTGTTTGCTCTTCTCGTAGTTTCGGATTGTTTTGTCTTCAACCTTGGTAGTTAACGCCGTTTTCCACGTCTTTCCTAAGTGCACTGTGAATAATACTGAATACCTCTAAAATATCCTCCCTCTTGCTAACATTTCCAAAGCCGCCACCTCCATTGTTAACACGGCTGCCATTGTTGCACTGTTACGCTGCACAATTTGTTGACTACAATCACTCTGGCTGGAGCTTAATGGCTGTCTGCGATTATTGTATTACTCCGCGTCAATATTTGAATTGAAACTGGTTCGCGTTTAGGCTGTACGATGGATGTGTTGCCTTTTTGTTGTTGTTTTTGTTGTTGTTGGCTCCCAAAACGTTTTTTTTTATTGATGAACATGGCTTCGATGTGATTATGTTCAATTTAATCTGACAGTGTTGAATTTCACAAGCTTGAATTTATTTATATATTACAACACAATTTCTAGATATTAATTCACCGCAAAAGCTTCTCTCTATTCTTATTTTTTATTTTATGTCTATATATTTTGTCTTAATAAATCTTGCGTTTTGCAGTTTAGTGCAACACGAGAGTAGCGCGTTAGACTACACGGCCACCGACGCGGGTTCTTCTATATTAAATAAAAGGGTATTTATACTATCTATCCATCAAAGGTGAAAGCTAAAAGAAATCCTCTTAGTAAATTTTGCAACTATCTAAAAGTGTTTTCCTGTCTGAATTTGGCTGTAGTTTGATAGTTAGACGAAGTGGAGAGAAAATCAAATTAGATTTGAGGGTGGTATTTCATTTGAATCGATCAACTGAATTCATTTAAAAACTATTTTATTATAGGCAAACCGTTAGTCATACTTGGATAATTCTTGTACTTTCTACAATAATAGTGATTGTATGACTCGCGAATTTCTTATGTCATGATAAGTTGTATAGTTTGTGCGAAAAGTGTACCTACAATAACATGTGGAGTGTTGGAAAATGGTTGATGTCTTGGGTTCTCCTAAAGACCTTCTCGAGATTATATTTCCCTCGTACCGATTATGAGAGCCTCGTTAATCCACATCAGTTTACAGCGTCACATTCTGCTGCCCAGTACCAAACTTTTTCTATTGATATGTCTTTTCACACCTTGGAGTATTAAATAATTATTCTAGTGAGTAAATGATAATAAGGGCTGTGTTATAGTTGTATCAAACAGTGCACTTTCTAATCACCGATTATATTTAACTAACTACGTACTCAATTATCCTAGGTAGTTATCACTGGTCTTAGGCTTGTCTTTAAATCTTCTAGATGGAGGATAAGAGAGGGGGTGGATAATATATCCTGGCTCGTTATTCATTCTCACTCCACGCTAACGCTGATGTTATTATAAAATAACGCTTCTCATAATTTTACCTTAAATTAGGCCGTTAAATACTTTGATGTTGAAAAAGTAAGTATGATAAAATTATGAAAGGTTGAGATCTTATATTAGTAACTTTTATAGAATATGTGATATAAATTGATTCAATTTATTAATTCAGAAAAAAAAACTTTATATTTTAGAAATTTAGAAAGTCTAAACTTCACCACCCCTCACCGCCGGGACTCGAACCCAGTCACCGGCAAACCAAACTAGATGAGTCAGACATTTAGTACCCAAGCCCAGTGTCAAAGGCTCTAAAACAACTGATTGTATCGGCTCATGACTGAAAACTATCTCCAACATACACGGCAACCAGTCCCCCTTCGGTTAATTTATCCCTAAGAAAAGGGGAAGGTTGGGCAAAAATATATTGCCCTCCCCCCCCCCCCCC
>CABEEJ010004304.1:41822-66396 GCA_901482245.1 Timema douglasi
GGGGCTGTTAATACGGCACGTACTCACGTCTTCTATAGCGAGACGGCTCGTGGACAGAGTGCGAATAGGATCGCTTCCAAGAAGGGACAGAGTCACAATTAAGGCGGTCTTATTGGTTTTGGTTTCTAATTAGTAAACTACTCGCTTCGGTGGTCGTAGGGTCTAAGGCGGAGGTTCCCAAACGTATAATACATATTTTAATCTTCATAATAATAATAATAATTATCTGAAAGTTTTTTCTTGTTTTTAATATCAAAAGATCTAGTATAAAATAAGAGATGTATATAATCGTTAGTAATTGTCCTGTAATAATATACGGGTCTTAAACAGGTCGTTCAGGTTAAGAGGATGAAAATGGAGAATATTAATCAGAATTAAAATTGATTTATAAAATAAAGAGCTAATCTTTTAAATAATGATTTATTATAAAAAAGGGTAGGTAAAATAAATAAAATTGATATTAATACTAATGCAATTATACCACTAACTCCTAACTTATTAGGAATAGATCGTAAAACTTAATATGCAAATAAAAAGTATAATTTTGGTTGTATATGAATTAATTCAATAAACTCACCACAAATGCCCTCTATCTTACCTATAAAAAACATTACTCAGTATTATAACTGTTCGCTCGGCCCACTAATGAAGAAAATAGTATAAAATTCAAAAGAGTAACATTCAAATTTCCATTGAAAGTTTATCAGTTTTAAAATATAACAAAATTTATAATCTTTAAGCAGGGCTACCAGCTTTTAAAAGTGTAATAGTTATATAGCAAGTCTTTTAAATAGCACATTTATGAACAGCTTAAAACGATGGATAATCTTGATGAGGTGATACCTACCAGTTTCCCAGTGTCTGAACAAATCCCTCCTTTTAAAGGTAAGCGTCCATTAGCCCGCATAGGACGGACCACACGCATCGCTCGAATATAATTTATTCAGTGTACTGCATCAACTGCATTCGGAGCTTTTGGCTTTTCAAAGGAAGTGGCTTTTAACATCTATCCTTCAGTTCTATCGTGCTGCGTTTTGTGTGTCTTAGTATCTATAGTGATATCATTGGCACATGTGGTCGTCAGACTACTAGAGGCTGCGTCCCACAGAGCAGTCATTAATCTAACACCTGGTGCTTTTGTTACTAATCTAATTAAATTTTAAAGTATTAATTTCTGATCAAAAATATGTTTTTTTTATTTCAATATTTTTTGCTTGTTTTTAAGCTTATCACAGTTATTTTGACAAAAATAAGATCTATATATGATTCGTGAGCACACTTGAATACATTTTAAAAACGCTCCATGTAACTACTGATGTGAGGGTGAAATAATAACTCACTCACACGTGGTAGTTCACTAACTAGTAGAGGACTAAACTGACATAGGAGTATGCGCGAGTACGCGAAAATTAGAGTTCGAGTCAGGTTTTTGTTCGAATTCGACTAGAAGGTTTTTACAAAACTCGTGGAAAATTGTAATATTCTGGATTTTTATTTTAGCTCAAACTCCCAGTTTAATTATTTTTAAATTTAAATATACCATTTCATAGCAAATACAGTTTTTCAATATTTCCTTTTGTCTGAGTTATAAAAATTTGCCTGAGCAACTCATTAAATTAATTTTAAAACCTGATTTTTTAAATTGGTAACTAACCTTTTTGACAAAAAATTTAGTCCCTAAAAATAACTGTTTGTGCATATGATATAGCATGGATCGTACAAAAAGTTATACTCACCATTCGAACTCGAAATAAACTAGAGGTTTTTATTCAAACTCGATTCGAAGAGAAAAATGCCTACGCGCACACCCCTAATTTAACAGACCGTTAAACTAGCGTTCCATATTTTTTTTTTATATGACATACGTTTAAAAATACATTACATATATGCAAATTATTTGATTTTTTTTTGTGAGTTTACCCTGGTAAGGGCAGGGCAGGAGGCTGTAATGATCAACTGAGAACCAAGATGTGTGTAGAGGCAGTGACATATTTATAAATGGGAAATGTAAATACACCCCAAACCCCTATTCCCTACTCCCCTCTTATCCTATTAATTTGTAACCTAGTTGTACGCAACGGACGGGATACGTGAATAACCCCCTTCTCTTATTCATGTTTGACCCTCTTTTCATTTTTAAAACATATTAGCCATTCAAACTCCAAACGCACATTTTAACAGCTATTTTAAAGGAGTGAGCTCTTCGTTTTATTACACTTTAGTCAAATGTATACCTACAAGACCTTACAAGTAAATCATACCATTTTATATCATTAGTTTGATATTTATGTTACGCCCCTTTCATGTTGATCATACATATTCATAGTGTCCAAAATAACCTTGACAAAGGGTTTATTATTCTTATGTAAGATTTATTGTAGTTGTGTCTACCATCTACCTTACTTTCATTCTCTGTCAAGCGTTTGTAAAAAAAAAAATGTTGCTAAATGATTTACGGTAAACGTAGTTTGGGTTTGTCATAATTTTGTATGAGAATGGTACGATTTTTTTTTTTTTTAATTCGATGCAAATGCTAGTAGGTTCATGTAGTTTAAAGGATGATTCAAAATTAAAATTAATGCAAAAACAAATAAAACTATATTCTAAAAAGGGGGGGCTAAGAGGGCTGTATAAGCAGGTGAGATGGTGTCAATCAGACGTCACATTTAAGTCGAATATTGATAAAACTGTGAATAGTTAACGAATCTGGTCTTCGCTAGAATGGACACAATACCATCCTCTACGGCTATATATTATCAAACCATAGTTTTCGAAATAGATTTTCTGTAAGTAATAAAATGACCCATTTATATTAAATTTCAAGTTGTATAGTGTCAGTATTTTTACAAACCACCTTAGCAACAACAAATCACTGAACTTTGCAATGCTTATTTTGGGGTTGAAGGCGCGTTTCAACAGATGAGTTTCATTTAATTCTCAGCCTCAGCGCACCCAACAGGTATTTGAACAACCCACACTCTGATTGCGTGATTGAAGTTCTTTTTCGTAGTTCAGATTTCAGCAACACACACAAACTAGTCAACCTATTTTCAACATTATAAGAGTATGTTTATTTTTAGCGATTTAAAATAAAGCAATGCAAACAGTATAGTTATCATAGTTAAAATGTTTTATTTATTGTTACTAGAAAAGTATAATGCAAAGGCTATAGATACAACATATTAATATTTTATAGCATAAAAAAACACTAAGGAAGTAACAACATGATACTCGGTAAAATATTCCTGCCTACTCTTGCACTACCGCCTGGCGTTACTTACTGTTAACGATACTTTTATTTTGATACAAGTACGGTATCTTCATTCGGGTACTAGAAATGAGTAAAGAATCTATATATTTTTATTTATCTATACTACGCTATCATATTCATAGATATGACTGATTAAGCATTATTGGATGATTAGTCGTTATTTAATCAATCGTGTCTGGCTGGGCTCACTATTTTATTATTAGTGCCAAAATTATTACAATTCAATATTTTAATATCACTATAAATTATCCGTCCACTTAGATCTAGGGTCGACCTCGGTGATCTTGGTGTAAAATGCTTGCCTCAGGATCCGATGTTCGTGGGTTCAAACCCAACTGAGCTCAATGGGTATTTATTGAGCGATAAAAATCCGTAGAACTTCCTTCAGAGGGAAATTAAAGCTGTCGGTCAAATGTCGATTGTGGCATTTAAAAGAACCCTGCAAGGTATGTCAAAATACCTTTATGTGCAAAATTGGTAGGGCCGTTCGCTCTCGCTCATATAATTGCTCGTGTACTAATATAATCAGTTGGTTCAGAAAGTGCACGGTAGATACCTCAAATAAATAACTAGGGCTTAACTTGTTACTTTTTTCCTAAGCTTTTCCTAACCAAATTTATAAATAACTTTTAAATATCAATTTAAAGTATTATTATTGATTTTTATAATACTCCCACCCACCAAAGTAATATTTAATGTTAATACATTTTTGTTTTGTTCTAAAAGAAACGTCTAAAAAAACACTTTAATACAAACATGGGTGACAGACGTGTTCCACACCCTGTTAATGATTCACACAATGAACAATGCGCTCTTTATTATTACAAGGATAAAACTAATTCTCTTGTCTCGAATCCACACCAAAACACACCCTGCTCATTTTTCATGCTGTCACGTGGAGAGACCCACGGTTCCTTTAGTTTTCGAAAAGCGGGGCTCCTTGTTAGATATTTAATGTCACAACTTCCGACAAGTATAAATCACTCGTATTATTTATGAGTTTTGCTTCTTTTATTGTATGTTATGAAATTTGTTGATGCCTACGTAAAAAAAAGGTACGGGGTAAGGATTTTAAAGTTGTAACGGTAATTTCGGGGATTTCTTTATTTTTTAATTTGTCTGGAGGCTGAAACTGAGTGATATTTTATTTCAGTTATATGATCTCAATTAGCCATATTGTTTTGGAACTGTAAAATAATGGCAGATTATATTTTTAGATTTCTACAAACCTTACTACGCGCTGAGATAGGAAATATATAAACAGGTCCTGTTTTAAAATAGAACCGGCTTCGTGTTGATTTTTGTTTTAATTTTTTCATCTTTGACACAAGTGTTATTAACGACTTATTCAGGACGTGAGGGTGAGAAGGCTGCTTGAGAGGAGGTAACTTCAGTATTAGGGTGGAGAGAGGATGGAAGAATCACAATGAAAAGTGTGTCTTGTTGACATAACCTACGTTTATTATTTGAGAATTGTTGGCACTAGTTTTGATTATTTATTTTGCTTACGCGCACAAACATGAACAGATTTTTATTTTGGAAATCAACTTACACATAATAAATGTAGAATTAAATCAACAAATGAATGACAGACTACACCTTAAAACAACACAACACTAAGCAAACATACATAACGACAGGAATTTAAAACTAACTTTACTTGTTATTTATGTAGTAAAATAGGCTCACCTGGTTCCTGTCATGATTTATGTAGTAAAATACGCGTATTTAGTTTCTTTTTGGGTATATTAAAATGTATATAGGCGTAGTTTTAAACCAATGGCTATAACATAGCAGAGTTGGTGTAGGGGCCTGCAGTGCTGGCTTTGGGGCTTTCACTGTGAGGGCAAGATATTACCTTGTTCGAATCCAGTCAGGTGTGCTGAAGGTTGTTTTCATTAAATGGTTTACCCTCATCTCGTAATTAATGATGTGCATGCAACCTGGACTGGAAAACCCCCGACCACACCTGTCTCTAAAGCGATCAAAATAAAGTTTGCGTTCCAAACTCCTCATTAATTCATATGTAATTTTGTATTTTAAATTAACATTTATTATAAGGTTAATATAACTCACACAAATAACAATTGACATGATGCATCAAATATGGGGACTGCAGGTTATATCTCTTGGCGTATTGATACCTAAAAATATATTCAGTAACTTGTAAAATTGTCATATAATTTTAAATAAATGATGTTCCGACTGTAGCTGGTTATAGACACGTAATAGTACGTCTGTGATCAGACCAGGGAAATCCAACCATCACACACTCGCATAATTTTTTGTTCATTATTTGTTCTCCTTTGTACGGTTGTCATAACTGTCAGGTAGTTGTACAAATAACGAATCAGTGGACTGAGTAAACTTGGGTGTGCGTGTGTTGTCACGTTTGTTTGATAACATCGGTGGAATGTCTTGTAGAGAGGAGATAGTGGGGGGTGGAGGGGATTGGCCGCCATGTTTACACTACAGTGTCATCAGTGGTTAACAGCCTTCATGAGCACCCACCTTCCTTTATGGAGTCCTTTATTCACCATTTGACTCTCTTTCTCACTCCTATTTGTTGATGGCTCTCTCTATCAAATAAGAGATCTTTATACAATGCAAGCAAAAAGTTGTATTAACAATGCAATCCAAAATGTGTATCAGTTTCATTATAATTAGAAATGTATTAACAATGCAATACAAAAGTGTATCAACAATACAATCCAGCTTGAGTTGTATCAACAATGCAGTCTTACTTGAGGTGTATCAACGATGTAATCTAACTTGAGGCGTATCAACGATGTAGTCCAACTTGAGGTGTATCAACAATGTGATTTAACTTGAGGTGTATCAATAATGGAGTCTAACTTGAGGAGTATCAATAATGGAGTCTAACTTGAGGTGTATCAGTAATGAAGTCTAACTTGAGGTGTATCAACAATGAAGTCTAACTTGATGTGTATCAATAATGCAATCTAGCTTGAGATGCATCAATAATGCAATCTAGATCGAAGGTTTATCAATAATGCAATCTATCTTGGTATGTTTTACTAATGCAATCTAGCTTGGTATGTGTCAATAATGCAATATAACTTGATGTGTATCAATAATGCAATCTAGCTTGGTATGTGTCAATAATGCAATATAACTTGAGGTGTATCAACAATTCACCCTAAAATAGTTAATCAATAATCCACCCTAAAAAGGTGTATCACCAATGCACCCTAAAAAGAGGCGTATCATTAATGCACCCTAAAAGAAGGCGTATCAACAATTCAATTTCACTTGAGATGTAATAACAATGCAATCAAAAGGTGTATCAACATATCAACCAAATAGGTGGCGTATCAAAAATGCCATAGACCTGCCTATGTGGACGCACGGATCTAAAGACGGGCTATCCTAGTCTGGTTTATTGGTGACAAATATATTGGAGATTTCAACTGTTTTTAGTAGTTTTACTTATGAATATTACTTGGGTAGTTTCTCACCCTCCCTCCACAAAAATGTGGGTAGATATCGTCTAATTTCTACCTTCCTCATCCCTACACTATTAACGTAAATATGTATATATCCAGGACGGATAGTAAACACGAACCACAGAAGATATATATATAAATCAAGTGTGGGACAAGTTGCAAGGGAACGTGACTGTACTTGAAGCATAGACTCCTTCATGGCGTTCAAACAATTGACTAACGACAGAGCACACGGAACTCGCTTGTATACATAATTTGCTATCGCAGCGTCTTTGCCAAGGTTCCTGTCTTCACTAAACTAAGAGACCTTATGTAATGCTAGGCAATCTCGCGGGTCGGGCTTAGGGTCTAGGGCTAGGGCTTGGACCATTCAAACTTGCATTGTTGTCTCAGAACGAAAAAATACAGATATTAAAATTAAAAAAAGCGTTTCAGCAGAAAAACCCCTTTTAGAATAATTTGAAATTGATTTTTTTTTAAACTGTCTACTTGCATTCGTGTTATATTACACTATGTGAGTTGGCATTGAGATTATATAATTTAATAAACGGTGTGGTTTTCAAACTATCCCAGATAATATATTGATAAACTGTTTTCTTAACGAGCTCGATTATTTATATTGACTATGACAAACAGTGGTGGTTCATTTCTCATAGCTTCCATAAAATAGTAATTTATTTCAAAAATATATTGAAAATGTCCGTACGTTCTAAAACGGCTTCATAATTTTACTTTACAACATTATTTTCAAGAGAGTATGAAAGTAGGCCCTTTGGGCTAAAATTACCTGCTATAGTACATATTAATATATGTTTAAAACATAGATTAGTTTATTTACTAACCTTGAAAAAATACCGTAATATCGAGCTTATGTACCGAACCTAAAATAGTTATATATTTTAATACTTGAAATAAAATAGTAAAATAATGTATTCATTGAAATATAAATTATTATTTAGTTTACTACCCACTCAGGGTTTTAAGTTTCTAAATTGGCTCTCGTACAAATAATGGCTGAACAGTGTACATCTTTATGTTCCTCCCTAGCTCATTAATAAAGGTAAACGGCTTACCTTCGGCGAATGGCCGAGTTGTTATGGAGATAAACTAGTTCAAGATGACTCTTTTTGAAACACATTCTCTCTCCCTCTATCTTACTACCCGTTCGGGCTATCTGCATTTAATTGCCCTGATGGGGAGAGCATGGGTGAGGCGGAGTCCGAGGAAATTGGCATGCGTCTGTGGTTGGTAAGCTGTTTTTAAAAGAACACCCAGCTCGCACTCCAGCCTTGACCTCCCCGTTACAGCGACACCAGGTTAGACGAGCTTAACGTCCAGCGACGAGGCTCCTTCTCTAGTTCTTGATACTACCAGCCTATTTAACCTAAGTATAGATAACACTATCCTGTCACAGATACCTAGTACCCGCTTCGCTCACCGCACGGTATAAGGCGCTACTCTCGTTATAGATTGGTAGGGGGGTCGGGGTTTGAATCACATTCGGGTGTACTGAGGGTGGTTTTCCCTAAATGATTTTCCACTCTCCACGCAAATGCGGGTGAACTTCCTTTAAATATAGCCTTCATCATCTCTAGGTCATTGGTGTGATTAGTAGTTTACATAAGCCCGAACAATAGTAGAACAATAGTAGGACCTGGTGCTAAGAAAAACAAAAACCAGTCAGTAAGTTTACGCTTACGTAATATTCTAAGGTTATTTGAAAAAAACTAGTAACAAACATAACAAACCATATAGGTGACCTGGCGGTCCAGGGGTAAGGTGTCAGTCTTCTGTGCCGGGGGTCCGGGGTTCAATCTTCGGTCCCGGCAAAGATTTATCTGATTACCAAACCCTTCCTTCATCTCTGACAAGACATCTTGTGAATGTGGAGGGAATGCCAGGCCTCCACCGTGGTTCGGATTCCACGTTAAACTGTAGGTCCTCCATTTAATCTCACAATCACCCTATCATTACACGTTAGCGTAAGTGCGTATAACCCGAACGAGTAGTAAGACGCGGTGCTAATAATAATAATAATAATAACAAACCATATAGCTTATTATTAATAACGTCTCTGCTGATTAAAAAAAAATCCAACTTATTTGCCAAAGGTAATATATACCATCACAATACACTGGTCTAATACAGGTATATATTATTTTAACAACCAATAACACCTTGACAAATAAATTTGTCAAAGTGGTATTGGTTCAAGTCCTGGTCCATGATATATTTATATTAGGCCAGTGGATTGTGATTGTATACATTACCTTTTGCATACAATTTAGAAATTTAAATTTAAAAAAAATCATAATAGACGTTATCCTTCACAAATAGAATTGAACAATAATCAACAATATTGCACTCGTATCGCCTGAACGAAAACATACGTTTCGTCTAGTCTGGTTTTACACGGGCGGTGGGTTGGGAGAGGGGGGGTATGTTGTTACAGTCAGGAGTATTGTGGTGTTTTTTCACCCATAAATGGTTTCCTACTTTCCGTACGTACAATTGTAGTCTCATTTATTCTTAATTCTATCATCCTCAGTCCCATGGTAAAAGTATCTTTAGAATAGTCTGGATGGGTAGTAAGACGCAGAGTACTAAAATCAATTCACGTTTTGTGTGTACCGTTCTTTTCGTTTTTTCTGAGCACGCGTGTTTTTCTAACACCTAAAAACTGTTAGACTCACATGAGAATTAATTATTTAAGTCGTGGAAGAAAAAATTGGAACACTCGAAAATGTAGCCTATTAATTTAGTAATTTATGCAAATCAATATGTGATGACGCTTCGGTGGCTGAATGCTCTAAGGCATGATCCAATATACTGGATTGCTGGTGACAGGAAGATCTGGATTTGAACCTAGACCTCTTGTTCGCTTGAGGTCTAGTCGGGTACAAACCTGGCGTCATAGGCCACATGAGCCACGTGTTTTGATATCGTTTATTCAAACTTGTAGAAGGTATTTATTAATTATAACGTCATGCGACACCTACCTACAATATTTGTTAGATTATTGTTATTGTTATTATTATTAGCACCGCGTCCTACTACCCGTTCGGTTTATACGCACTTACGCTAATGTGTAATGGTAGGGTGACTGTGAGATGAAATGGAGGACCAACAGTTTAACGTGGAATCCGAACCATGGTGTAGGCTTGGTATTCCACACATTCACAAGTTGTGATTAATACATGTCTTGTCAGATGTGAAGGATGGGTTTGGCAATCAGATATATTTGTGCCGGCACCTAGGATTGAGCTCCGGACCCCCAACACAGAAGTCCGACACCTTACCCCTAGACCTGCCAACTCCAGCACCTTAATTTATTTTTAAGAAGCTTCACTTAACGAAACTAATTTAAACATTAAGTTAAGTTGTTTCTAAGTACCTCAAATTAATTGTATGATGATTGATAGGCTTACTAAAATGGAACTCTTTGATCAAAATGATTATAAACATCAGCACATGACTTACACACCGACGTAATACTAACATCGACCCAACCCACACCCAGCCCTACGGACCAACAATTCACACTGATAAAATTATCGGACAGGTGGGGAATCGAGCCTAGGCCTTTAGACAGATACACTGCTGACTGAGCTCAGGTTATGTTTTTTCTAAACCTAGGATTACACCAATGTGCTACTTACAAACTAACACAATGTATGCCTCTGTGTGGTCTCTCATGTACTCCCGAGCCAATATAAACATAGCAGGACGAAATATAAATAAAAAGTAATGATACATTTCATAATGGTAATAAACAAGAAACATTAATAGTTACTGTACGTCTATTTAGAACCAATAAACATGTACAATATAGCAGTGCTATCATTATATTAATATAGCTAGTGAGAAGACTGAGCTTCATTTTGTTCAGCAAGTTTTTCGATAATATAGATCGGGACTATGTTTTTTTTAATTTAAAAGGTCATGAAGGTTGCCGGGCCTGAGGATATCCAATCGCTGGCTGGACCACGGTGCTTTATTTTATCACATGAGGAAAATATACTTCACAATTTTAACAGTGTTAAATAGCGCTACGCGGAGCACTAACAAGCAAGCGTTGCAAACATTTAGAAATACCCGATTATTTATTTAGATTTTGGATGTTTTAAAATATTGTTTTCACCAAAACTTAGGCTAAAGTTCTTACCAATGAAAACATTTAAATGCTAAGTTTAAGATGGGGATGAAGGGAACGCGAGAAAGGGGCAGTGTTTTCAAATCTTTACAGCAAAAAATATTTTTGGAAAATATAACTAAAATATTGCCTTGGTACACACACATAATTTAATTTTATTCACATAGTAATATCAACAGGTCTTGATTATCTATCATGATCATCGCGGCATTAGATGACAAAACTTTTTTAACAAATTAAAAAGTTGTTATTAAATTCCAGAATAAAAAAATTTTGATATCACCATGTGAATAAAATTAGACTTAGCATAGAAGCAATATTTGATTATTTTTTGTCAAAAAAAAGTTGTTATTTAACTTTTAAAAGCACAACTTTAAAACTCAAAATTTAAACTTTCTTGACTGGTTAGAAACCTCCTGATAATATCCACGTACATTTAGTTGAAAATATCTGCAACGCGTCCCAGTGCTCTATCGTGTAGGAATCACCCATAAAACAGTTCGTTTTAAGGAAAATACAATCGCATTTCATAAGAAAATATAACATTTTTATAATATTTTACTACTTATCTTATTTTAGTGTGCCATTATAGTGTTATACTGTACTGATGTGCTCTTTTGATTTTAATTATTATTTCAAATTAATTTCTAATCAAACTATTTTAAATTAACTAGCCCATAAAACAGAATTCCAAGGCTATACATTAAAATATTATGGTAGAAACATTAGACCGTAAACAAATACTTTTTTTTCGCCACATAGGCTCGAACCAAAGTCTGCTAGACCTGCATTTGGCTTCCCTTGCCATTGATTCAAGACTGGTGTCATTTGGGTTTCCAAGGTCACCAGGAGCCACCAAAGTTTGTCACGTGGCTTGGTGTGTGGCCTTACCATCAATCTTTCTAGAATGTATATATTATTATTATTATTATTATTATTATTATTATTATTATTATTATTATTATTACACTAAGACTAGTGTTTTGGGCATGGCCGCAAGGTGGTAACTGAAAGCGATGCTTAACCAAACCTGAAGATCTTTGTAGCTCGTATCCGGGTGGGGTTGAAGTTTATCGGTTCGAAATGGGTGCGACAGCAGTTGAGTAACAGTCCAATTTTCTTAAGAAGGGACTTCAATGACACCTAAAAAAGTAGTTAAGTCAGACGTCAGGTAATGTGATCTGCAGCTGTAATTTTTGATAGATATTATTATTACCTAAAAAAAAATTCTATTAATATAATATAATAACGAGCTTCTGTGGTCACATGGTCTAAGGCGTCACTCTCGCAATAGATTGAACTTCCGATGCCAGGGAGATCGGGGTTCTAATCCTGGTCTGGTGTACTGAGGGTAGTTTTCTCTAAATGGGTTCCCTTGCAAATGCGGGTACACTTCCTCTAAATTCAGCCTTCCTCATCCCAAATACATTAAAGTGATTAGTATATAGAATGATGCGTATGGTCAGAAAGGCTGGTAAGACACGGCGCTAAGAAATAAATATAGTAATAATAATATAGTAAACCCTCAAGGCAAGCCTCGGGTCACGTGTACACAGATGTGGCAGATTCGGAGCTCACTATAATTATGGTCCCAGCCGCTAATCGACCATAGATTGTCTTAATACCCCGAAACAGGTGTTTGTGAGTTTATATTTGAGATATTACTGATTATGAGCATCGTTATTTAAACCTATGGAAAAGGATTGAGCAGGTGGATTTGAAATAAAATGCAATAGCAGATATCCTGGACTAACGTTAGGTTAACACTAGGGGGGAATAAACAAAGTGCTCGTAATCGGAGATCGAACTTGGGCTTCTTGAGTAAGTCAAACCTAATAGAAATAGAGCTCCCGTCAAGGAATTAGAAAGGTGGTAGGTTTTAGGGGGGGGGGGGGCNGGGGGCTCCCTTTAATCTGATGCACCCCCATGGGGGTGTCCATATATATGTATAGAAACTTTCATTAGCTAAGAGTAGAGTAAAATTTTCTATTTTTTCCCTTAGAGCCTATCACTATATATAACGAGTGCGAATATCTAAGGATATAAGCCTATCCGCAATCATATTAATCAGCGATTATAACTGCTAATAAACTACTGTTCCAAACAACAAATTTGTACTTGGTTGTTTTCTAAACGCATTAAATAAGCAACCACAAATATACTGAACAACAAATAATATTTATTTTCCCCACAACTGTATGCGCACACTTGCTTTCAAATAAATGTTAATCTAAATAAATAAACTGCAAAAGGCTTGTGTTTTACTCTTTAATTAAAAAAAACTCCCCTCACATGTTTGATTAGTTGAATAAAATTACAGGTTTAATAATATTAATAATTACAATTACATTATTTTATTATTATTTTATTATGTTGTGTTTATGATCGTTATTAAATATGGATATTGTGCAAGCTCGCGGATGCGGATTGATGCCTTGCGGATGTTATCTTTGTGATCGGAGTGGGGCCCTTAATACCCATCCCCTGGTCCAAGAAGGGCTGCCAGTCCTTCCAAGACTTATCCAGGGACTTGCCTCCTTTCTAGTTTCGATTATCTGGTTTTACTTCTATGCTTTCTCCCTTTCTCTCTCTCTTTCTCCCCCTCTTTTTCTCAAGTTCAAAGTCTTTACCAAGCATGCAAGTTGATTAACATAACAGTACAGTCTCTGACGCAAGTAACCAGGACCCTGAAGAAAACACGCTTTGCTAGAGATACCACGGCTACTACATAATATGTTAAATGTCTTTCAGAGATATTTGACCAATTTTTACTGTAAATGGCGTGGAGAAAAATGTTTTATTCTGTATATTCAATTAATTGGATATTATATCCCGGAAATCTTTTTCAAGGAGCTCGTATAGACTACATGTTTGAATACGGTAAAACCTAAATCTAAATGTTCTGCACCTGTCAATTTGACCGGTTGTGTCAATTTTAATAGATTAAGAAAATTTTTACTTATGTATATATTGAATATATATATATATATATAATGTTTGTGAGTGTTTATATTATTACTAACGTTCTTTCGTTTAAAGTAAACTACCCAATTTAACTACTCTTAAGTCTATTTATTTTCGTTCTACCGCGTCTTTCTACTGGTCTAAGCTATCTGCATTTAATCAAACAATTTGAGTAGGGATGAGGAAGGTAGAATTTAGGGAGAGTAGTAAACTACTTAGGGGTGGGTGGTGGGGTAATCACCTTTGGTACATCAGTTGATTTAGATAGTCTTGAAGTCAAGTGCTCGCATCAAGATTCGATGTTCGTGGGTTCAATCCCAGGCGGGGTCGACGACATATGTCTCTTGTATGCTAGATATTCGTTGCACAACTTCCTTCGGAGGGTAAGTAAAGCCGTTTGACCCATGTCATTTGTGGCATGTAAAAGAACCCTGGAAGGTATGTGAACATACCTTTCCCATGTTTAGTGCTTATCTCATCTTCTGAATGGGTCACCTTTAATATTCATTTTGCCAAAACTTCGATACCTAGGAGCAAGAGTTGTATTCCAAAATCACTGATTTTTAAATAACATATGTAAGCAAAACAGTCTGTAAAAGAGTGAAAATATATACGTTAATCCAACTATTGGGGTTAGTTAAATACAACTTTCAATAAAGATCAAATTTAACTCTAAACTCTGTAATATATATTAACATATTTTGAATTTATTGCTGTTAATAACTCAAAAGATAAATTGTTGGAGCTGTTGCATTGAGGTATCAACTAGTATTTTCTTATGAATTAAACTTAAAAAAGGTTTCAAAATACTAACTTATAGATTTCAAGGTAAGTATTTTTACCCTTTTCACCTCTGACAAGACATCTTGTGAATGTGAGGAATGCCAGGCCTCCACCATGGTTCGGATTCCACGTTAAACCGTAGGTCCTTCATATAACCCGAACGGGTAGTAAGACGCGGTGCTAATAATAATAATAATAATAATAATAATAATAATAATAATAATAATAATAATTTTTACCCTTCCCCGTCCCCCATGTTTTCTCCTGACTCCCTTCCCCTCTCTTTTGTTGATGAGTTTCGTATTTATACATTATTAGAATTCCCAGCTTCGGTGTGGGCCTGCACTGGCAGAGTTTCCTGCTGGCCGCTCGGTTAAATACCGCGATATTTACTTGACATGGTTTGTTTTGGACAGCGACCAACATGTTAGGGAACACACCTGCCGCAAATTGTCGCCACTTCACGTTACGGGCCGTAGTTTTAATACCGGGCCATTCGCTTACACTCTCGAGCGTTTTAAGACGGGGCAGATAGATGTACACTAATAAATCACCGAGGGAATTAACAGGGACATTTTATTAGTTCACTTATCTTGCCAAATTTGCGTACGACTGGTTGCGAGAATGTTTTTATGGGTCGTCCCAGTGGCGAGGTGGCGATAATAAGCGTGCGTAGACGCGGAGTGTTTGTCCCTGTTGACGTGATCTTGCACCACACTGCACCGCCAGCAGATTAGAGATATTCATCCTGATTAACTCTCTGTCGCATCTGACATCCCAGTGATCCCCACTTTCAACAAACTGCCGGAATTAAGTCACTGTGT
Organism: Timema douglasi; assembly: GCA_901482245.1. Lineage (NCBI taxonomy): Eukaryota > Metazoa > Arthropoda > Insecta > Phasmatodea > Timematidae > Timema > Timema douglasi. The sequence continues at coordinate 57,285 of CABEEJ010004304.1, forward strand.
TAATACTTAATCCATTGTTTTGTTAAATAACTATTTCATATGTTCGATAAAGAGAAATTAGGCGTGTAGCCTGAATGGCTACTGATGAACAAACCGGGTTAGTTTCTGAATTATATATTTACGCTTAATTCACCTTACGTGTATCTAGTTTTACATATATCCAGAAACGTCGACCTACACATGATACGGATCAATAACATCTAATATAATAGCGTTCGCCACTATTTAATAAGATAACTATGGTTGTACGCGTGCATGACGTACTACGCGGCGCGGATCCATGTGGACCTCTAGAAACTGCAGACACCGGAGCAGGTAATTTCTAAAGGGATGTATTTAAATGACATTAGGTGACCAAACGAGGCTCGTGCCGGTATTCACAAGACAAACGTCAAGACATTTATTCAGGTTCTCAGGTGATTGGGGAGCTCTGCGTTTGAGTTCCGTCCGGGTATACTGATAGAGGCCCATTCCCTAAATGGGCTCCCATTATCCTGCCATGCAAATGTGTGTACATTTAAATTGAATTATCCTTTAATCATTCTCACTAAAATAGCTTAATTTGTATATATGCGTATAGTTAAAATCAATAATATGACGCGGTGCTAAAAAAAATTGGTAGAGATGAACGAAATAGAATTTTAGAGCAAATGTATCTGCAGTTGCGAGGAGGGAAAATAGGAAACATTGTAGAGGGGGGGAAAACCCTCCATACGCCCAACCACGATTTGAACTCTGCTCTCCCCGACAGTGCAACCAACGATTCGGATCTAAAATGTCATTTCGGAGATTTTGTTATAATACTTTAAATAATTTCTAATTAGGGTTAAAGATGATATAGTTGGTATTAAGGCACCGAGGAGATTCGAACCTTTATCTCCCCGTCACCATAATTCCACCATATTACCACGTGGTAACAGGTGCGGGTGATATTACCTGGTGACCCATTTCATTGCCTTTGCCTTCTACATGAAGCTAGTATTTTTCAAATTTAATATGTTTTTAAATTCGTTTTTATAAAAAGAATATTTTTATGGGCCTACTATTGCAACATCAACTACTTTTATATTCTTTCACTTACCACGCAAATCTGTAACCTGAGCAAATGCAGAGTAAAATAATAAAATAAAACTGTTAATTTTTTAGTGGAGACATTTTAAAACCTACATTCTTCCATTTCTTCATTTCAAATAAAAACATAATATAAAAAACTTACATTCTTCCATTTCTTCATTTCAAATAAAAATAATGTACAATATAAACATATTTTCTTTTAGATAGACACCAAAAATGTAAAATAAAAAATAAAATAAAACCCTTCTTTTACATTTACGTTCTCACTTGTAAAATAAACTCAAATATTTTGGTTGAAAAAAGTTTTATTCTATTTTGTTTTTTAAAGCATTATCTACTCAACATTCATATACACTTGTTAAAAATTGTATCTTGACGTCTTAATTAATACAAAACAGTGTGTGTATTTCCCTTCCCGTTTCGCCTGTAATTACCCCCCGTTATTTGTTAAAACCATTCCCCCCTTTCCCCCTGGCACTTCCTCATGTTTCGGATTCTGGCTGTAGAGTACCAGACTATTAGGCATCCTCTACTCTCAACAAAAATGATTTACGGCTCATAATACTATTGTGGTATACATTTTTTAATTATACATGTATTGCAGTTTCATTTAATCAAGTATAATTACAGATTTGTTGTTACTGTTTAGTTTTTTTTCTACTTTATTTGTTGTTGTAGATGTTTAATTTGTCCCTATGTTTGAAATTATACACTACTAGTTAATGTATACGTATCAAATGGTCCGGTAAGTTAAATGTATTCAAGGGCTTAGGGCGGTCCGATGATCTCCAGCCTGTATTTTTATAGTTTTACCCTCCAGAAAGTAGTACACTCCTATTTTACTATCAGCCTTAGGGGAAACTCGGCCACCAACAGTCATAATCGAATTTGCTATTCAAATTGCACATTTTTTTCACGGACATGAGTTCACGCCATCCAAATTTGAATTCATAGCATTTTGAAAGTTTAGTCAATGGTAAGGATTTCTACCCTTTTTTTTCCTGCACCGTGTCTTACTACTCGTCTGGGCTATTATTATTATACTACACTTATGGGTAAAGTAAAATTTAGAAGAAACTCACCCGCATTTGCGTTGAAGGGATAGTGAAAAACCATTTACGAAAAAATATATTATATATATCTATATTCTGTCGGGATTAGAAACTTGACGTCATCAACAATCCAGGTTAGACGAACCGGACGTTTATTCTACCTGGTTACTTATGTAAAATTGTAAAAAAGAGGGAATATTTAAATGATATGTCAAACATTTTACTAAAAATTTTAATCAACTAACGTGTTTGCAAAGAGTGCATGGCGAGTGATAATACAATTTTTATAATACTAACATTCTGACTCACAATAACTTATTTGTGAAGTAAGAATACTTAATTTATTTTAAATGTTATTAATAATGTAACTTATTGTATAAAAAGCGTTGAACCAAGTCATTTGGATAGTGTTACCGATGTATAAAACAATTTTCTTATTTTGTCAAGTGTATTAATCACAACTTGTGGATATGTGGAATTCCAGGCCTCCACCGTGGTTCGGATACCACGTTAAACGGTAGGTCCTCCATTTCATCTCACAATCACCCTACCATTACACATTAGCGTAAGTGCGTACAACCCGAACGGGTAGTAAGACCCGGTGCTAATAATAATAATAATTATTATTATTATTATTTTGTCAAATATGTATCTCCAAATAAATCGTACCGCAGTTTAGTTGGGTTTTTTTCCCCTCCCATAGCTTAGTGCCAGGTCAAATCAAGAAATCAGTAATAGCTGCTAATGTCCCTCTGCTTTATAAACAGTTTCAGCAGATTGTAATTGCTTCTTCCATCTTCACAGTGTTGTAATCTAATCTGGGTGTTTATCTACAATAACTGAAGGGATGTCTTCATGATGGATTGCCTTCAGTTATTGTAACGGGAAAGATTTCATGTATTCGTACTGCGTTGTTTTCTAACGTACTGCTCCCAGCTTGCTTCTTTCACTGCTACCAGACTACTTTCAAAATCTTCATTTTTCCTCCTTGAAGTATAGGCTTACTTGTTGGGTCCTGGAACTACTGGTATAGTGCGATTTAAACTGCCTTAGGATCCACGTGGTGGGTAGGCTGGGGAGCATGGTTGCCACATAGTGGGAGTTTGCGCGTTACTGTTATGCAAGCGTACTCAGTGACTGCCAAGAAATCTGGCAACGTGTATCGGTTGCTATGACAACTCCTCTGCATGGATTAGTCGAGCATGTGACGAACATCCACTCCCCACTCCGACTAAGCTGACCTCAATCCTAAGGAAGTCTAAAACTAAGGGCCAGTTTCATAGTCAAGTTTAGTACGCCTCAAGTGCGGCGCTACACTAAGTAGATGACGACACCTACCTAAACCAGAATAGAATGGGCCGTTCTCTCATAGGAAACTGGCCCATTCTATTCTGGTTTAGGTAGGAGTCGTCATGTACTTAGTGTAGCGCCGCACTTGAGGCGTACAAAACTTGACTATGAAACTGGCCCTCAGTATAGATCTTCCAAGATTTCCCTCGTATCCTCTGCCGGTGGTCAGTCCAGGGTCTGTTAGTTTCCTTATTTTTCTCTCTTCATATAGGTATCGCCACTTTCATGGCTTCCTTCAGAGCTCGCGTGAGCTGGCCGTCCAGGTTGTGAACAAGTAAATGAGCTTCTCGCGGGAATTCCTACGCGAGGCTGGTAACGCGGGTGAAAGGGGTTGCTAGCAGCACCCAACAAGCCACAGAAACTTTCCTCCCCGTAACCAAACCTAGCCTACTTAGCCAAACCTAACATAACTTAGAAAATATCATTGCTTGCAACTGAGTTGAATTTAGACTGACAAGGCTGAAACGCCGCATGACTTATAGTCTACCCGTGGGCCACCCCTATCGTAAGATTAGGGGCAGGATGGCATTGCAAACACGGGGTGTACGCAGTCCGGGCTTATCATATCACAAAAGCAGATAATCATCTTCAGTTACCCACATGTTCGCTATCTGGACCGTTTGTAATCAGGAAGACACCATGACTCTATCCATGGCTTCCCCTAGATCCCCATTTCTCCTTTCAGCCTTACCTCATAAACGACAATGGTTTGTTAAAAAAAACTCCTCATGAACTAGAGAATGAATACCATGAAATCATTACCTTGAGAGGCTTTCCTCCCACATGGAAACTGAAAGTCGTATTTTTCTGGTCGACAAATTTTATTATTCACCTCACTTATGAAACTACCGCGTTACAACAACAAAAAAACCTCTTCAACGTCAATTTTATTATGGAAATATAGTAAAACCACAAGGGCCATCTTTCTTTTGGGGTATAACCCGCATTTCGATTTTATTAGAATGGTTAAAAAAAAATATCGTGCATTATTTTTTAATCCCGCACGTTCTTAAATCTATTTTTAACTGTTCTCAATAAATAAACCCAAATAAAGTCTGGACATAAATTTCACTGTCTAACCTTTAATTGTTCCTGTCCTAACTTTTTTTTATGTTGAGTCTGCAATTTCCTTGGCATAAAACAAATCTAATTAATGTTGCTAGTGAAATAACGTCAAGATGTTAGACGTTGTAACCCCCTTTTTTATTGACTCTTAAAATTTACTGCCATTATATTATTAATGTTTATAAATCAAGTATGTAAATAAACGCGGTTTACCTCTTAGTTGTGTAGGTTTTGTAAGAAAAATATTACTAGTTATTTTATATTAGGACAAGTTGCATTTCTTAATTCGAGTGCATTTATTTCGTTTGATATGGGGTCGATCACTCCTAATGAAGGGCATTAACACATACTTAACCTTGAAACAAAAGCTTTTTTCTAGTACTGTATTGATTTTGTTTGTACTTTAAACGCTGTATTATTAGATCTGGGTTTGTGTAAGTACTTTAGGAGAGTAGCACTAAACTAAAATATTAGAATGTGACCTGAGGAAGTTTATGCAAATGCATATTTTTAAAGATGCTGCATATCGATGTAAAAGTCTGTTGTAACTCTTTATCTTATATGTGACTGGAATGCAGAACCAAATTCATTTAGCGTCTTTTGAGGGTTTTGATATACAAATGTATATTTACTTTCTTTCGCACTTTTAGTGCAGATTTTTACGTCTTTCTTCTTTCTTTTTTAAAAAAAATGCTTTGTTTTTATACATGAAATGAATACTTTGCAGCCCAAATAATTCGGAGTGAATTATATCATGACCTAACCGTCAAGCTTATCTAATACAATAGGTATGGAGGGAGGTAACGTGTAAAGGAAATGTGCGTGCACTTGCTTATAGGGAAAGTGGGAAACCATTTAGGGAAAGTCCACTAGTGTTAGTATGAACACTTTAAAAAATAGGCAAAATAACTTTCGGATAACTTGATTGACTGACCATTTATAACCCTGCCTGCATTACTGTTCATCAGAAGTCAAGCTCCCCTTTCCTCGCTTGCGATCGGAACAAGTAGGAACAGGAGAAATCAATGGGTAATAAAGTCAGGTGTAAGATTGGCGAGTAGAGCGACCCTCGGGCGTTCACTGCGACAATGCACCCAACACTACCACACCCTACAACCGACATGTCACTCAGCCAAACATTAATCACCGGACTTATAACGCGGACTATAAATCATGGCAACGTTTTTCATGGCTCTCCATTCGGCCGTAAAAATTATTAATAGCCGCGATCTTTTTAACCGTTGTTATTAGGTCTATCCTGCGTAAAAAACTAAGTGCGGGTTGTAAAATGTATGAATTTGCTACATTCCTGTTTTGTTTTTCATGATTTGTTTCTTTAGTTTTAGTGATGTGTAGGAATTTAGTATTGTTTAAAATGTAGCCTATATATATCACGGTAGTCCCAGGGCCCCAAACCTTAGTGGAAGTAAAGCCCTAATCAGCTTGTCTCCAGGGGCTAGTAACTGCCAATAAATGAATGAACCAGTGGCTGTAACCAATTGGCGTTTGGGTCCGACGCTAGTCGATAGGAAGAAATTGGTTAACGACAGGCTACACTGTGTGTGTTTTGAACCACGAAACCTCCTTATCCCCTTTCCAGCCTAGAGCTGATTTGGCTCCTTAGATCTCAATATAATCCTTTCCTTATTAGGTTAGAGAGTCTTTAAGTGGATGGTCCTGAACCAAGTGGGCACATGGTTAGAGGAGTCAGTCTGGTCTTGTTGGTCGGTGACTGTTCAAACCTTTGTTTTCTTATGTACTCCTTCCACACAAATGCGGATATAATTCCTCACCGTTCTGCCTTCCTCCACCCTACCCCGTTATATTACAGAGGTGAGTGGCCTAGATAGGTAGTAAGACGTGGAGCACGCGAATATATAAAAAAAGGGTGGTCTTATATTCGTTCCACAATCTTCCGTTGAGGGAAATTTCTTCTCACTGATGTATCTATAGGACACCTCTGAATCTTCAAAACAACTCAAATTTCCATTATATTGACACATTTTTTTTGACCGCTACAAAATGTCTTTATTTATTTAGGTAAGGCTAGAAGATCTATCTATGATCCTAACCATTTATTTTGGTGTCAGAACTGCGTCATTTTGCGTGTGAAGAGTCCTTTTTAAAGGAGATAATGTTACTTTCGAGCGACTTTTGATACGTTTTCCCGTCATTTTAGCGTGAATCATATTTTTAAATTAAACCATTAATTAACACACAATTTGTGGACATCTTGAACACGTCTCAGCAATTGGTTGAACGGCGCCCTGAAGCTATTCTTGAAAAGTTGCCTTCCCCTGAGAATACGACAGTAGGTTCGGTTCGGTTCGGTTCGCATGTTTAGAGCTACCAGGACGAACCACTGCTAGTTAAAACAATTACTGATCAATCCGATGATTTATGGCACTGCGTTTGATTTGTTCACGTTTCAGGGCGGCTCGGCAATGATTTACGAGTCTGTTGATTTTCCCAGATTGGAGTAATCTGATGGGTGCATAGAAATTCCTCCCATTATAATACAGGAGTATTAAAAAAAGGTTTTAACATTTTCATATAATTTGTTTCGACATATATTTGATTTCACGAACCCTCGTTTGTTTGGTAGTAATTTGACAGAGCAGTTTGCGCATAAACCCTTCTTTTTTAATATTCTTTTGATTTCATGATTTGCGACCTATTAATAAATATAAACAAAATTTTAGTGAAAACTGGTTTTTTCATTTAGTTGTACATCAAAAGGGGTGTTTTTTGGTTGATTTGCTGAGGGCCACAAGAGTAAGAGTGGACTAAGTGGATGGAAAATTAGGTTCCTTAACATTACTTTAACTGAAAAGTTAACTGATTTGATTCCCAGCCGGACGGATTTAAACATTTGCAAAAAGTAGATGGAGGCCTATAATATGTATCTTGGATATTGTTTATGAAAAGTATAACCCGCTTCTCTGGCCGAATTACCTGAATTCTAAGGCGTCACTTTACCAATAGACTGAACTATCGATCGTGGTTTGAAGCCTGGTCGGATACAATGAGGTGATTTATTCCTAACTGGGTTTCCATTCTCCCTAAACGCAAATGTATATACACCTTATCTTAACTCAACCCCACTCAACATTGACACATTATAGTAATCAGTACATGTGTGTTTAGTCTGAAGCAATAGTGAGATGTGATAACAAAGCAAAAAAGTTTGTTTTTTGTTTCTCCTAGTCTTTGCGCATTTTTTTAGCAACGTGTCTTACTACCCGTTAGGACTATACGCTAATATACAAATTACGATCATGGTTTTAAGAATTAGGAAGGCTATACTTTAAAAGGGTAAAACTGGATTTTCTTGAAGGGAGAGTGGAAAACCATTTTATATAAACCACCCTCAGTACACCCGATCGAGATTCGAACCTTGATCTCCCAGTTATTAGCAGTCTACTCTACTACAAGATTAACGCCCTAGACTATGCGATCACCGAATGAATGAAGGTAGAATTTAGAGGGAATTTTCCCACATTTGTGTGGAGAGAGAATGGAAAATCACTGAGGAAACCCCCGACCAAATTACCCCACGGCAAAGAATCAAAACTTGACCCTGGTTTTCAGTGGCACTCTGACCTATGTCTAGCTTTTGACACCTCACACATCTGGAACAGGAGTGTGGGTGGTTTAACACATGGGATCTACGTCATGATTGATATCGTGCTCACACTTTTTGGTGCGTTTCATTAAAATTTCACCTTTCTCTTCCTGTGCCCTCAAATTGGTGTAAGATTCAATAGGGAGAATTTACACAATAAAATAAAATAAAGCTCTACCAAACCATGTTTCTTTTAATCAACAACCAAAGTTTTTTTAACTTAAAAGATGAGCTACACAATGCTATCAAAAGATAACAAGTCCGACAACTTATCCTAGTCGGTAGCGTGAGTGTCCACTGAGCTAATGGTCCCCTTTTCAATTCTCGTTATGGCCGAAAAAATTTATTCTCGGTCAAATGTGGGTTTCCCCTTTCAAATTAATGAATTAATGGCCGGGATAATGGTGGCTATGTATGTTATGGACTTAATTGCAAAGACACGTTTTTAGTTGAGAAGGGTTGAATCTGAACCTTAAATTTTCTTTAGGATCTCGAATCTTTACAAGTGTACAATTTAAGTTAAAGTGAAAATGTTAAAATAGAATTTAGAAAAAAGTGTTTTAAGTCTTGGTGTCACCGAAAAATGCTAATTTGTTTTGTCATTCTATTACGTCATAAACAATTAATATAACACTATTTTTAGTAAATTTGTACTCCTATATTAATACACTTCTGTCCATTTTGTAATTTTGTTCTCCTCCCAATTACACAAGTCTAAATAATTACATTTACCAATTGTTTAAAATTGTTATTTGAAGTCAAGTTCTTTAAGGGCCCGGTCAATGGTAGTTGGAAGTGATGAGTCGCGTCAGCGCCAGCCCCCAATTGACGTTAGCTGAAGAAAGCAATAGAGTTTTACATTGTCTCGGTGGCTCAGTCAAATCTACAGTGTTGCTAGAGCTATCGGTACTTTAGAGCCCACCTCTACCCCTCACCCTTCCAAAGA
>CABEEJ010004305.1:0-60887 GCA_901482245.1 Timema douglasi
AAATCTTTGCCGGGACCGAGGATTGAACCCCGGCCGCCAGCATAGAAGTCTGACACCTTACCCCTAGACCGCCAGGTCACCCCTTTTTAAAAAATATAAATCGTAGCTACTAAGTCCGTTTATTAATCATAACATAAAAGAGGAAATAACGAGTCATACTTGAACAGGAAAATTTCCCAAGTAATTACATGTAGTGAAATCTAGTAATAGGTTCAGACGTTTTGTAATTTTTGTTCAGAGCTAAAGCTCAATATAATTTTTTTTATTAGAGCAGTAATTTTTTAGGACATAAAAAACTTGGATATATAGTATATTTTCTCTCCGAAAAACATAATATATATATATATATATATATAGTACCTATTTCAGTGGCCAATTAGTATAAGGTGTAACTCTCGTAATATACTATACTTCCAATGACAGGGAGATTGGGGTTCGAATCCCAGACTGGTGTTTTAAGGGTGGTTTTCCTAAATGATTTTCACTTAACCTCCACACAAGTACGGTTACATTTCTTTTGAATTCAACCTTCCTCATCCATATCTCACTAGCTTAATTAGTATGTAATGTGTAAAGTCAAAACAGAAATAAAACGTGGTGCTAAATAATTATATATAGACTCTCTCTCTCTCTACATATATATATATATTTTTAGACCTCGTTAAAATTTTGTACACTTTGATATAAAGATTCTTAAATGAATGTTTTTATTAAAAAATACTATTTTATTAAATCCAATAAACAGACTGTCGGGAAAAAGCTTTTTTTCCTATTATTTCTTACTTATTGAGTATTTTAAAAATTTGAATATTATGAAAAAGTTTTAATTAAATTGGTTGAGTAGATCTCCTTCCTGGAATATTTGTATCTAGGAATTGCTTCACTTTTTAAATATTTGTATTTCTTTTTCTCAATTATTATCCAAAATTTACAATCTTTCCATATCCCAAAAGTTAATTCTGTCTGTTCAAAAGTGAATCACTATAAATTAAGATCCCTAACTTATCCTACTGACTAAAAACATCAATAGAATAGATAATTTTGTTCTTAAATCTCATAATGATTAGAATTTTATCGGGTGAGGTGTGTAATGTTTCATTACACTCCATCTAATTTAAGTTAACCTCGTATATATAATTAAATATAATTTTTCTTGACACCACTATTTATTGAATAAATGTTTTAGTAATCCAGACATTTTCTAAAAACGAAAGATTTCTTCCGATTTTTACCGAAACTCATTATATAGATAGGCCTATAGTTGTACTTTATCAAGACCTAATTTTGTGTTCATTATGACTGCTACTAGCCAGCTAAATTATGTCTAGAATTTAAAAAATTAGTTTATCCTATTTAAATCGAATTGTATTAATATAAAGAGTCTCTTGTGATTAATCCTGTACACTGATCATAATTGGCATGATTACAAATTTCAATATTTGGTTAACACATAATATTTACTAATGAGCTATGATTTTTTTCAATAAAAAGTTTCAACATTATAACATTTGAACAAGGTATTAAACATAAAAAATAATCCATAGATTACACTTGAAAGTTTATATTACTTTTAGAGCTAGAGGCGTTTAAAAACATTGATCATTGGTTTCATAAGACAAGGTTATAAATTTAATTTTCCTTGATGCTTTCTATAGTTTTTAAAGATATAAAACCAATTTTATAATAATAGCCTGTTAGCAGATGTTCATTTTTGGGGGATTCATTAAAAGTAAAATATCATCTTTGAAAAATAAGTTGTTTACAATACACTTAAATTGTAAGATATTCCTTTTTTCTCCCCCACAGCGTCCTAGTACTCATTCAGCTATATGAATATAATAATTATGTTAATTAAGTAGGAATTAGTAAGGTATAGTTTGAGTGTAGATATACACAGATCTTTCTGGGGGGAGAGTAGGAACAAATTTAGGAAAAGCTTGCCTCAATATGCCAGACAGGGGTTTCAACCCCGATCTCCTAATCACTAGCGATCTAGTCCAACACGACATTGGCTCGTTACACCACATGACCATTGACGCGGGTTAATATCTCTCTTTATTTCTATTCTAAGGCATTTCTTGTCTCGTGAAAGTTGCACAAATTAAGATCAATAACATTCAACTTTGGTATAGTAGGGATGGTTGTTAAAAAACTCGTCAAATTTTAAAAATGTATATGGATTAATATAAACTCGTAAACACACAATACTTCGCCGTCGTGTTAAGGCGGGATGGTAGATATTTATTATGAGGTAAGGCAGTATTTTTGCGGGGTTATTAAAAAAATAGTTTTAGAAAAATAAAAAATAGTAAAAATATCGAATTTACTTTTTTTTTAACTTCGTAATCTCAACTATTCTTGAATATCTTTCTAGGTGTCCTCTAATTTGATCAGAGCATTTGATTTAATTCAAAAAGATTTACACCACACACTAATATGCCCATGACAGATATTCAAGAATTGTAAATTACTTTGTAAAGAAAAGTAAATTATTTGAGAAACATTATATTTTGCAGAAGTACTTGTTTACTATGAAATCTCCCAAAACACTGACCTTTCCTCGAGTCTTATTCAATCCCAGATAAATAATTATGTAATAGTATAAAAACCTTATGGGTGTTACAAGTTAAATATAGCCTTTGCCAATCCGTCTTCAACAAATCAGATTTTGTATAATCTGTCCTTATTGAGCCTATTTGAACGTTAGCTATTATATGAATCAGCAAATACGGAGATGCCAAGACAGAACAGGGAAAAGGCGTGTCTCTTCTCAACGTCTTGTGACTTTGGTTACAAGTCACAGGAGACTTTACACGAATATCAATTCAGAATTTTACTTAAGTTCCTTGTCTTTGTAAAGGCAGAAGCTGACAGAATATTGGATATTCCTTGCTTTTATCTATAATTTCCTCTTATAATTTTTTTATTTTCCAACAAGATTGCTGAAAGTATGTTTATTTTTTGTTTTGTATAGGCAGAATAATATCATAATACTTAAATTAGTTTAACGACGCTGCCTAACAATAAAGGTCAAAGAAAATTTGTAAAGCGGGTTGTATCTTAACTTGACGCACCTAAACACTATCACACTTATACGCCACTGTACGAAATAAAGAAAAAAGACCAAAAAAAATTGGCACATCCCCCTGCGAGGCCTTTTGTTTATCCACAGATAGAACTTCCTTGCATATTATGACGAGTCCACGCAGTCACTCTACTAATTTCTCCATGAAAACTTTGGCTTGATTTTTAAGTTTACCGTTTACTTGACTCCTATTTTATATCTATAAATATGTGATCACATAATTTTAACTTACATCCCGGGATGATGATTCCTAAGAGTCATTTTTGTGATCAAGCTATAACATAAGGTGTAGATGATTAATATAAAAAAACACGTAAAAATACTGCAAGATAAAATCAACATTTATCTGACACTGTAAGACTATTTTTGAGAATTATTTAAGAATTTGTGGTTTTTGTTTCAACGTTATATGTTTAAAACTCGTTAAATAAAACGTAAATTCACTAACACAGGAAATCCTATCTTGACCTGACATGACGTCACAGTTATATAACGTCCTTGTAAAATATTCAATGGAATTTTAACATCATTAGTAGGTATATAGACCTTTCAGTGGTGTTCATATACTGTAAATAATAGAATAATTTCCATTAAATTAGTCTAAATTGTTATATGGTTAGAATTATTTTTTATAGCATAGGTAAAGGTTTTAGTCCGATAACTTAGCTCAGTCAGTAATGTGTCTGCCTATTGAGCTAAGAGTCACGGGTTCAGTTCCCGGCATGAACGAAAATGTATCGTTGATGAAAATATGAGTTTAAACTTTCACATTGATAAATTAACGACCGGGGACTGTCTGTTGTGCCTGTCCTAGTGTTAAGTTATATTATAAGGTATATGAAGCTACGACAAGGCTAGCAGGCTCGTTGTGGAAAATATATGGCTTGAATAAAAAAAACTAACCAATACTGGAAACAATAATGAATGTAAGTTAAACGTAGTAACGTTTTCAGTAATAATACTCGCTTTTCTCGTTGGGGGCGCCACCCCCTAACCCCCTGTGAATTTTCTTTGCAATTGGATGTAAACTGGTGTAATTCTAGAGCCGTATTTTGATAGATCTTACAGTTTAACCACAAGAAACCTCCAAAGAAAGGTCCGCACCGAGTTTAAAAATTTTCCGACATTTACTTTTTTTTCGGGGATAAAAAGTTAAATTATTTAACTTTTTGGAATTTTACCGTTAGTTACAGGTTATAAGTTATAAGTTTGCCAAATTTTAAGTTTCTAGCTCATCTGAAAGTGGGTAAACATTAATGTCAGTGAGTCATCCATGTGTCATTATAGTAGATTAATAAGAACACTACATTTGAATATCTCAAATAAATAGTTTATGATCCTCAGACCTAGCCTAATGTATAAAGTTTCTCTTTGTGTGGGGGGATCACTCCCGACTCTGGGTAACTTATCTCTTCAAGCTTGAATGTATAAGACTAAAGATCTGCGTGCGTTTCGGTTAGGTATTCGGTACTAGGTTAAGTTAGTTGCATTAAATTGATTTCTTTAAAGTCGTGCGTTGATGTTAGCTTGTTTACGAACTTTATAAAGATTTTTTTTATGTGAATTTGGTAGAAAATGAATTGGTGCATTTTAGAAAGAAGCTAGGTCAGAATATGAATTATATATATTTTTTTCGAACACAACTAATAATTTTGGTGATTGATTGGTAATAAAGTGAAAATAAACTCACGCTTGCTTGTTGGCCTAGACAACAAATCTCCAATCTGATGAAAGTAAAAAAAAAGTGTAAAATATATTTTTTATTTCTTCATATTTAAAATAGCCCATAATCAATTTGTGAATTCTGATATTTTTTTTCAAATACATACATTATAAATATTATCTAGCTGAGTTGGTGCAGACCGTAAATAAGTAAATAAAAAGAAATAACCTTAAATAAAATAAAACCAAAGAACCAGGAAATATAATTATTGTAAGATTAAAAATCTATAAAAAAATTAAATTAAGCCAAACAAACGATGAAGCGATTCCATTATTTTTAATTTATCCTGGAAAATTACAAAAATTAACTTGATTTTACCCTTTACTAACTGATTCAATAACTTGTCCCGCTCCATTGTAGACATCTTTTGTTCGTATTCTGGCCTGTGACACAGGTAGAAGATTTTGTATCGTTACCTGTAAAAGATCCCTGTCATTAACAGCTCAGCTCAACCATTAATAGCACCCTCAGCCACAAATTAAGCAGGCTCCCAAATATATTCTTGTGAGGTTGGTTGTATTGCTTGTACTCTTGGCATTCGGGAGTTCCATCGATTTCCCTCGCGGATTTCTCCCCACCCCCCTATAATTTATCAAGACGTTTCTCACTATTCTTCAAGAACTAAATACCTGTTTAGATTATATTACATAATTTAATTCAATCCTTTACATTTATCCGGTAGTTAGCTTGTGATAGAACATACCATTAAGTTTAATACCGAATGAATTATATGTGTAAAGACAATTTTGATTCTGAATTTTTAAGATGGTATCTTCTCAATGGCATAGTGAGTTGGTGTTTTTATTTCCTAGATGTTTTTTCTCATCTAATTTCCAAGCGAATTCTTGTGAAATGCTAATACGAGTATTTAAACTTTTTTTTATCCCTGCTTCTTGCTACCTGTTCAGGGTATAAACATATATGATAATTATTCTAATGTGGTATGGATGAGTAAGGAAGTATTTTAAATGTAATCTGCCCACATTTGCGTGTAGAAGAGTTGGTGACCATTGAGGAAAACCACCCATAATATATCTGACATGGTTTCGAAACTGGTTTTCCCCATCATCAGCAAACTTTTTTATTCCTTTTATATAAATAAATAGTCATTTCAGTGTACAGTATAACATTTTGATTGAAAATCCCTATAATTCAAACACAAATATTAATTTAGTCCTGAATGTAATATACATAAAAATATGGTTTTACCGTCTAAAACGTTAAATGCACTGTTAACACCTTGGATACCTTAAAAAACAAAATCACGTTTGGGATGCGCTGGAATAATATGATTAGGTCTATATATTTAATTTTGATTTCCGGCAATTATTGGGGGTATCTAGTTAGCTTTAATAGTCAGACACAACTGACACCTTCGCTCAGTAGGTATAACAACATTTTACTTAGATAAGGGTTGATGGTTCAATTCCTGGCATGGACAAAATACTTACCATTGTCAAAATGTGGGGTTCTTTCACAGTAATGAATTATCTGGCGATACTTAGTGTTGTGTATGTTTTAGAATTAAGTTATTTGGCGATTATTGTGCGTATAAAAAGTAATTAAATTGTTTAAAAAGGTCACATTTTTCATTTCACAAAAAATAAAGAAATAACCCTCTCTTAATACAGCTTTTTTTTTAAACTTGGCAGTGGAATTGAAGAGTGACCCTACATTTGCCCCCTAGAATGTTACACTGCTTCGCCGTGTATGCCTGTATCGCGTGTAGGTATACACGGTCAGGCGCAATACGTAATCCTCCCAAGCCGTCTCTTGGAGGGGTCTTTCTGTCAATGTCTCTATACTCGCAATGGCGTGTTCCTCAGTGACAGCTCATTAATACCAGACAATGCCGAGGCAGGAATTCATTAAGTCGTACCTGAGACTTCGCTCGCTACTTCTTACCTCAATTCTACGAGCTTGTTTTCGGGGCTCTCTAAGGGAAGATTACTATTTTTTAAATAAATAAAAAAAGAACGTCGGCGACTATTCTGTCTCTGTGGAATTTATACAATCTATGTTTTACAAAAACTATAAAAAAAACACACACACGAAAGTATACTTTATTTCGAGAAGAATTTTCACACGTTAAAAGAAAAGCATTCAATTTATGTTTTGTCTGAAAGATAAATAGTTGCGATTATTTCGATTTCTCGTTCTTAAATCTTATGTCACTGCAAAAAAAAAAATCTTTTTTCTAAAGATATTTGTTATGAGAGTACAAATATTTATCTATGTTTGTATCTTTCTGATTCTCCATTGGTGACACTTTTGCTGTTTGTTTGATAGTAGAGTGTGTTTATTTTATGTCACTTATTAAGTAGCTTATTCAAAACACGATTAAAGACCTGCAGGTTACATCTATCAGCTACTACATTTCATACTCAGCACCGATGTTAGGTTTCTGTTAACACTATGCGGGTTCACATAATAATTTTTAGGTTTAAAAACAATATTTTATATAGAAAAATATATGAAATTGTACATTTAAATTGAAAGAAACTAATATTCGCATTATTATTCTTTAAAAAGAATGTTAACATTTTTTTTAACACGACCACCATATGTCCACGAAATAATGAATTTTTTCCAAAAATACGAGGAGTTAAGGTGGAATGGAACGGGATGCGATAAAAGGTAAGTATTTTTACAATTTTTATGGCAACACATTTTTTTTTTTGGCTGAAATAAAAAATATTGCTCCAGTACAAACATAGAGTTTAATTTTCTTTATGTTGTTACATACACAGTTTTTTAATATCTGTCATTAGCATAACTGAATTAGATGAGAAACTTTTTAAATGAGGAGAAAGTTGTCATTAAATTCTAGGTCACACTTAAAAGATAATCAAGACATTATGAGAATACCAGGTGAAGAAAATTAAATTCTATATCTGTACTAAGGCAATATTTTATTTATTTTTGGTCAAAAAGGTTTAAAAAAATGCAAAAACACCGGATTTTTCTCGCATCCACTTACATCCCTCTTTATTTGATATTCTAGAATATAGGTAGGCCTACATTGCTATATTAGAGTGGACTCAGTCATCTTTGAAGATGAGTGGGATAAATACAAATATCAATTAGAGTTTATTTTAACAGTTTTACAGCATCTGGAATGCCGTAACACAATTTAAACTTAAAATAATACAGTCTAATAATGCTCCTTAGAAATCTGATCACTAAACAGGGCCTATCTCTAGTAGTGACAAAATTGATCACAAAACTAAACCTTGCTACAATTTTTAAAATATATCTAAAGGGAATGTATGTTTCTTACCGATAGTAAATCTAGCGCCTATGTTTTGAGAATGAGGCAGTTTGCAGCCAAACAAGCGTTCTCGACGCCTATTGAAGTCACAAAGTCAAACCTTGGAAATAAATCCACGCCCCTTTTTCAGACAGGGCCAATAAAGGACCTTTTCCAGGATGTAATAGTAGGTGAGGTATCAAATAAGGAGAAAATAATACCATTAAAATCTTAAAGTATTCACAAACACATATTGTATAATGAACTTTAGTTGTTTATTAAATACAAATAAAATGTATTTGTTTCAATCTCACTTTATCCACAATTACTCACTAGAATTAAAATACAGTAATAAACTTTTTACAAACTGACCCAATATATGCATCAACCAATTGAAGGTTAGGTTTTTTTGGGTTGTGTAATATCGTTACACTCAGTCTGTCATAGACTAGACATAAACTGTTACCATTATGAATGAGTATATATCCTAATTAATGGAGATTTATTTCATTAATTTTTTTATTTTGATTAATACGTCTGAGATAAATGATGAAAAATGCTTAAAATTAACAGATTAATTTTTTTATCTAGCCTATAACCCAGCATGATTATAAGGGTTTTAAAAACCTTGTTGTGCTATATAAAATTATGGTGTTTATGATTATTTTACATATTTCTTTCTTTTGAAATAACTAGTTATAAACTATAGTTAACACCTATTTATAAAATATAACACACTTTGAATAAATTTATGCAAAGTGCATTCCTTCCACAAACATTCTCGTCTATATTTTTGTGTTGGTTGTTCTAGGTAAAGTAATCAGTGTGTGATCATATTATTTACATAGTTTAGTATTATATATACACATATAAATCTAGAGATATAAAAAGTTTTTTAAAAATACAAAAATATAGTAGTTTGAGAATTTACAATTTTTTAATTTTCTATACATAGATACTAATTATATTTTAGTATAACTTACGATGATCACTTCATATGATAAAACTGTAGTTTAAAAAAATGGAATGGAACCAAAATAGTTTGAACCTATTATTAAAAATCAACCTTTTTTCTTGTTTAAGAGAAGATGCCTTAATTTTAATATAAGAATTTCAAATAAAGATAAACTGAAATATGCTAATAATAGTAATAATAATATTGGTAATATAAAAATATCTCCACGGCAGCTGGCTATTTTGGGAGACACGTGACATATGAATTATTACTTTGTATCTTACCCTCTTTAAAAGAAAGACATTTTATAAAGTCTATATTGGTATTTTATGAATAAATCGAGATATTTTGTGTTTGTGATTTCAGTTAACGTACTCCTAGTTTGTGTTCATATCAATCACTGACCGAGGTAGCAAATGCATATTTTAAATAACAAAAAACTAAACAAAGAGTTTTGAGTAATGGGATCGAACCAGTTTCAGTGGTTGAACGGTCTAATAAAACACTCTAGTGTTAGACTCCTGCTAATGACAGGGATATCCTGGTTTGAGTCCCGGTTGGGTATATTGAGTTTTTTCCCCCTTAATGGTTTCCCACTCTCTTTCCACACAAATGTGAGTATATCATATCTAAAATGCTTTCTCAACCAACCCTATCCCATTATAATAAAGACCTATTAGTATAGCCTGAACAGTTAGTAAGATAAGGTGACCAAATAAATTATTTATATTCTCAATATGGCAAAAAAAAATCAAAGTAAGAAACTAGTTACGACCCGCCTCGGTGGCGAAGTTGGCTAACGCGCTTGTCGTGTTGAGCTCGATTGCTGAGGACGGGGAGATGGAGGTTCGAATCTCGGTCGGGTGAACTGGGGGTGGTTTTTCCTAAATGGTTTTCAACTCTCCCTCCACGCAAATGCGGGTTCACTTACCTCTAATTCAACCTTCCCAATTCCTAATCCGTTAGAGTAATTAGTACTTAAAGCGTATAACCCAAACGGGTAGTAAGACGCGGTGCTAAATATTATTATTATTAAATTAGCTACGTTACAGCAAGTAGGTTTTTTTCTATAAATAAGTTATATTGTGTGAGTCGTCTCATTGGTTTAATCAGTTGATTCATAAGTGCCCCACATGAGTAAATGGACAAAAGCTAGGGGTGGACAAAGACCAACTTACCACAGTGCTATCTCACGTTTAGAGTAGTGTGCCTAGGATTTGCAGATTATCTTAAAATAGTCTCTAAGAAGGTGTACTTGGCTCTTTGAGTGCGTGCGTGCCGCGTTCATGTGCGACAAAACACTTTGCGCGAGTGAGGTTCAGTGCCCCGTGTTTTTCGGTCACCGATCATGGGGGTACAGTCAGTTTCTACCTAATACAGAGAGGTCAGGGGTGGTTGGGTTCTCACAAGGTCACTTGTCTTCACCTGGGGACTAATGTTTATTCACTATTATTCTTCACATGAGTGGAAGTTCTTTTTTTTTAAAAAAAGAGTGCCAAGTAGAGTTACGTAAACGTTTATTTTACCCGCATCAAGCAGATGTACTGAACGCCAAACTCATTTAATCTGGTTTGACGGTGATAGGGAGGCTAAATATATTTTTTTACTTTTATTTAGCACCGCGTCTTGCTATCCGTTAGTGTTATACGCTTAAGGAGGTTATTAATTAGGACTCAGTTGATTGTACTAAGATGAAATAAGTTAACATTCTTCCTTCTCCCCCACCTTCAAGATATTGAGGGTACATTTAGTACTAACTTTCCACGACTAACAAAATGTTAAAATGGAGGGCAGTAGAATGGAAGAATATTAAGACTATGTAATGATGTAATAATATAAATATAATAATAATAATAATGCAATAATAATAACATTAATAATAATAGTCACGTAAACTGAAAACCGAACACTTAAAATCATAAAAAAAAAATTAACTAAAGCGTCCAACCCAAATTAAATACCTGCTTCTGTGTTCGCATGGTCTAGGGCGTTACTCAAGTGTTAGACTAGACTGCTGATGACAGAGAGATCGGAGTCCAAATTACGGTCCGGTGTACTGAGGTTTAATTTTTCCTAAATAGTTTTCCCACAAATGCGGGTGTACTTCCTAAATTCAACCTTCCTCATCCTTAACTCAATATAATTTGTAAATATGCGTATAAAGTAAACAGATAGTATAACGTGGTGCTAAAAAAACACCAAAAATACCAATTACTTTAAGTACTTAATCTAAGGAGAAAGGCTGTGGAGGGAGGATTTTATAAAATGTTTCAGGCATTATTTCAGATAAAAAAGGGCTAGTAAAACCACTGAATCACACTTTTAAAAACCACCTCCAACACACCCGGCGAAGATTCGAACCTAAGCCTCCCTGAAACTGGCAACTCAATCTATCCAGAGATAGCCTTAGGTTGCGCTACAGGATAAACGGTGTGGATAAAACATTAATCTCACTTTGAAACCTTTGGGCTTTCGATACGACAGTACAATTTTCTTAGAAAGGGCTCTACTTATAATTATAAGAAATAGAAAAGTTACATCTATTTTCCTGTAGTCATATGTAGATTCTTGAAAACTGCAGCTATCTATCACTTTTGATGGTCAGTTGCAATACCTATGGTCTAATGGGCTACTTTCTTCAGTAGAATAAACTACCGATGATGGGGAGATCGAGGTTCGAAGCTTGGTCGGGTGTGGTTATGTCTTTAAAAAAATTGTTTTCCACTCTTCTTCCACGCAGATAGGGGTAAACTTACTCCTAATATAAGCTTACTAATAACTAATAACATTAGTAATTAGTACATAAGCACGTAACCTGAACGGATAGTATGAAACTGCGCTAAAAACGTAATAAATTAATAAATTATTATTATTTTGTAAGTAAAAAAGTTTGTATTTTATAAAAATTTTAAAACAAGATCTTAGGTGTTAAAACTAATTTGATGTACTTTTTTGATATAAACATCTGTTTCTAAAGTTTATTCTAAATATTTCACATGAAGGCCTATACATAAACGCTTTGGCAAATAAACCAGTAACATAATTGATTGACCCGAGACCAATGGCAGTTCGTGACTTTCCCTACCAGTCATTCCCCCCCTCCCCCTACCCCCCGACACACTGTTCAAAAGACATATGCATGTAAGTTACGTGAGGTATGTCAGCGAACGACAAGACATGGGTATCTTTTAACACACGATCAAACAACAAACTTAAAACACGTAATAAATGGTCCGAGCAGCTGCGACGCCTAGCATCTTTCTGTGACGTCATCTTCCACGTCGTATCTCCTTTTATCTGCTGTCATAGCTAAAGAGTTATTTTTAAATCATTATGGGGTCTTAATTAATGTTTGATATATGTTTTTAAACTTGATTTTTAGACGAAAGCTTGGTCGTACATTTTGATAAAAAAAATTGTATTATCGCTACTTACTACCTGTTCAGGTTATACAAATTGATAACTGTTAAAACTTTGAGTTGTTCTAAATACCACCCGAAGTAATAGTTTTGGTTTCAAGAGAATTGGGAATTCACAAGTGCTCAAAATATATGACTCCCATTTATATTTAAGATTTAAACTCACCCATATTCAGGGTGATTTCAATCCTGACTTAACTAGTACAGAATTCCACCCGAGATCGCGGTGACTTGCATTCCCCCCGAACTCACGGTGACTTGCATTCCACCCGAGCTCGCGGTGACTTACATTCCACCCGAGCTCGCGGTGACTTACATTCCACCCGAGCTCGCGGTGACTTGCATTCCACCCGAACTCACGGTGACTTGCATTCCCCCCGAACTCTCGGTGACTTGCATTCCCCCCGAACTCACGGTGACTTGCATTCCCCCCGAACTCACGGTGACTTGCATTCCACCCGAACTCACGGTGACTTGCATTCCACCTGAACCTACGGTGACTTCCATCCCACCTGAACTCATGAAGACAACCATCCCACCTAAATCGTTTACACAAGAACTTATTCATTACCACGCGTGAGTGAGAAAGTGTGTATTTAAATTAAATCAGGAATATTGTGTGATACATCTCTGAGTCCACTGACCCGAAGAGTAAAGATCACACATCTCTTGGGATGTTTTAGAACGTTCCCACCACCAAGTCAACCAAGTGAACGTATCGAGTCTCTTTAAAAAGTAGAAAAGAGCGCACGTCGGGACATAACTCACGGGGAGGAAGGTCTACAAGAGGGACGTTATTTTAAAACGGTGTCTTCCCAGACGCGAGAATTAGTTGACGGTGCGGATTAGTCAGACTACAGCCCGAGTACACGTAGGGAGGGCTAAGAGAATCTTTCGATGACCTTGATTTAGCACGACTGCTTACAACTACAGGGAGATAGATTAATATATTTTAGCAAAATAATTACTAATGAATATCAAAATACAGGTTGTAAATAATTGTAATTACAGCACTGTCCGTATTAAGGGGACCATATTTCAATTAATTTAAACCTACATTTGTGACCACATGGTCTTAGGCGTCATTATCGCGCTAGGATAAAATGCCAATCACAGGGAGGACAGGGTTTGAATCTCGTTCAGGTGTACCGAAGGTGGTTTTTACCAAATGGTTTTCCACCCTTCCTTCTCGTAAATGCGATTACACTTCCTCTGAATCTCAATTTCCTCATCTTTAACTTATCAGCATAATTATTACATATTACAAGCATGAATTATTAGAAACTTCGAAACAAATAATAAAAAATGAATTAAATAAACGTAAATAATCACTATTTTTTTGAAACATTGATTGGACAGAATAAAAATTAAATTTAAATGTAAATAAGTTCAACTAATTTAAACATTAATAATAATTTATGTCTGTTTTTAATTTAATTTTTCAGCTTAAGTTATGAGATTAGAAGTAAAAAGGATTGACTGACATGACGTAAATAGATGTATCTGCAAGGAATCAATTTCAATTTGATCAATGGCTGAATGATCCATTATGATCGCTGCAGTAAGAAATATGGTTGATCAGGATGGCCAATGTTTTAGCAGTCTACTTAAAGGAATTTTGAACAAAAACAGGTAAATAATTTATATATTTTCTTTATACTTCAAGTAATAAAATTATGATAATGTAGTTTCCAATATATTTCATAGAGGAAAATAGAATTTATATTGTTTCTAAGTAACATTGTAAGTTCTTACAAGGAACAAACGTTTCAAAAAAACTTTTAGTATAACAATGAATTTTTGAGAATTAAAAATATTACAAACTATTTGTATTTTCTAAATATTAACTCATTATTGAAATATATGTGAAAACGTCATAACGTGGCGAAAAAGTTAAAATATCAAGCTATCATCACTTAATTAGTACAATAATGTATGTCATTTCATATTGTAGGATAGCTATAAAATAAATTATTAGTTTCATTTCAAACTGCGTTTAGAAGTATTAACCTCAATATATTACAGTTAAAAAAGAAATAATATGGATAACATTTGTTTAATTTATATTCAAATTTCATATTCCCGGTATTTACATGTGTATTCGGGGTTGTATACATAGTAAACAAGATTAAGCGACATTTAAAAGAGATTTTCACAATTCAAAAATACACGTATACAGCTTTTGGTTGTGTGAGTTTTGAAAAATATCCAATGGGCAGTGGATTATATTACAAATTAATGTCTGACAATAAGTAAAAATTAAATAAAATCAACAGAATAAAATGCTTCAAGATCATGATAAACATCATGAATAATTAATTGTTATCTTTTTTTTCTTGGAATTTTTTCTATGTTGTGATACATTTCTCTTTGGTTCGTTAGTAACAATCTATCATGGTCTACGGGACCCGATATTAACGACCTGGCTCCATGTTGTGATTCTGACTCACGTAAACATGGTTTTTACAACATTGCTTAATTAAGATTAATCCCTTAGTCATCAGTTCATCTGCTGTAGTTATATTATATTAATTTTGACTTGAAGATATATTGCGTTTTATTTTAAAACTCTATAAGTGGTTTAGGACCGCCTCTGTAGTGGTCAAAGTTCCCCCCGGGCATGGATCCAGAAGTTCCGGGTTCGTTTCCTGGCACTTTCAGAATTTATCTGTGATGCACTGTATCTGGAATGGGGTCAAACCATCCTCTTGAGTACAAATGATGAGCTACCTGAATAAAAAAGTAGTGTTCTGGTATATAAAACTGAGATTAGTGGTAATAGGATTCGTTGTGCTGACCACATGACACCCTCTATCAGCAGAAGTTGGCATTATATTTACCAGCAGACGGTAGCCGCTTGGTCAGTATAGCTAGATTGTATGTCAAGTCTATGGAGCTTGAATAAGTGATTTGGAGTTAGGGGAAGGTCGGTGAATACCGATCAGCAAGGTAATACCGATCAGCTGTTTACTCGGTGGATTTCAAATAAACTTGGTTCTGATTAGTGCTGCTATCTAGCGAGACGTGTTAACACAAAAACTATTGCCAGTTGAAGTGGAACCGCGTTGATGTTTGGATGTTATTCGAATAATTTAAGTTTTGTAGTTTTCAAACTTTTGTTGTGCTTGAACAATATCAACCGTAAGTTGTATTTTTATTTAACTAAAATATATATTAATATCACCCTAACTAATAGAATATATTGATGCATAAATTATCTGCATAATTATTTAAAATATAGTCAACCGGTCGACTTGGCTGCCATATTTGTTTTTGAATTACACATAGGGTAATACCGATCGCGCCTTGCGGGTAATATCGATCAGCATACAAAATTGATCGGTATTACCCTTCATTGATTTAAATACGTTTACCTTCAAATAATAACATGTAATAAATTATGGGTGTGTATATTTCTATACAACTATTTATTTTAAAATTCCTCTTTTCTTTTATATTAATGGAATATTGTCCATTTTATCTGGTATAGATGCCGAAATTCAAGGGAAGGACTACAAACAGAGGGAAAACATGGACTTCAGAATCCCTGAATGCAGCAGTCAAATCAGTTAAAGACGATGGTAGAAAGATTAGAGAAGTTTCGAGGTTATTCAATATTCCATTTGCGACTTTACAAGATAGATTGAAAAGTGGTATCTAAATGAGGCTGTCCTAGAGATACATTCTTTATTTACTCCAGATCAAGAAAAAGAAATTGTAACCCTACTATCAAAACTATTTTATGGCATGTCTCAGTTTGAACTGCGGCGACTTGCTTTCGATTATGCTGAGCGACTTGGTTTGAAACATGAATTTAATAAAATGACTCGACTTGCTGGTAAAGACTGGGTTTCACGTTTCATGAAACGAAATCCTAATTTGAGTTTAAGACGACCTGAAGCTACAAGTGTTAGTCGTATCCTTGCCTTTAATAAGGATGAAGTGAGTCGATTCTATTAAAATCTAGAAACGGTTCAGGAGAAGTACAAATTTCCACCTCATAGAATTCTTAACGTCGATGAAACGGGTATCTCTACAGTACAGAAACCTGGTCGTATCTTAGCTGTAAAAGGACAAAAACAAGTGGGGGCTGCAACAAGCTGGGAAAGAGGCAAAAAAGTCACTGTTGTCTGTGCCACGAGTCCTACAGGCAATTATTTGCCCCCAATGTTTATATTCCCGAGAGTGAATCTGTCAGCTGCTTTGAAAATAGGAGGCCCGCACGGAGATGCTCCAAGTCAGGTTGGATGACGGAAGAGATCTTTGGGACGGGTTGAAGCATTTTGCTGCGCAACAAAACCTTCGCATGATGAACCCATTCTACTGATACTGGACAACCATAATACTCATTATACACTGGAAAGCTACTCATTTTGTCGTGACCAAGGTATTGTAATGGTGTCCATTCCTCCTCACACCTCACACCACCTGCAGCCCCTAGATGTGTCTTTCTTTGGGCCCCTTAAAACAGCATTTAATAGAGAATGTGATCTCTATATGAAAAATCATGCTCATGAAAAAATAACGCCTTATAATTTAGCGTATCTTTTCAATAAAGCTTATATGTGGGTAGCAGCGATGGAAAAGGCAGCATCGGGTTTCAGCAAAACCGGAATATTTCCCTAAAATCCTGAAGTTTTTAATGAAGAAGACTTTCTTCCAACAGATCTGCGAGTGGTAGAAATTACTGATGACGCTGATAATGAACTACAATCTCCTTTAGCTACAAACTCAGCAGATTCTCCTCATCCCTCAACCTACAAGGTCACCTCACATTTACCTTCAAATAGTCCTCGTACTTCCATTTATAAAGGTGAGCCACGTTCATCTTTAGTCTCAAACATTAATGGTTCATCAAATTCAAACTTTGGAAAATCTGTTTCAATTGCGGATATTTCTCCTGTTCCAAAGTTAGATAGCAAAAATCAAATCTCCACAAACAATAGAAAAAAACAGCATTCTGAAATTCTCACCTCTACTCCAAGGAAAGACACTTTAAAAAAAGCCAATGAAAAAAAAAGATAAAGGAAGAAAAAAATAAGAAAAGGGCTGAAAATAAAATTTTGAAACAAAGGGGAGCAGAATCTAGTAAGATAAAAAAGACTAATCATAAAAGGAGTCGTAGGAATATCACATTTGAAAGTTCTTCCGAGGAGGAAAGTTTAGATGAAGATTTAATTTGTGATGATGAGGAACTTGATGATATAGGTCCATTGTTGAAATCCTCTGAAAACGAACTCTGTTGTGTTTGTCTAGAATTCGGTAGAAACAATGAATTATGGTACCGATGTGTATTGTGCTCTAACTGGGCACATGCTGAATGCACCGGCTGGGATAGTGCAGAAGGTTACACATGTGACCATTGTGTGAACTAAGTTCAAAATAATTGTTATAAATTCATTTTTAGTAGGTAAGTTAAATCTTAGGGAAATATGTGTTTTTTTAGTTTTGTGATATGTTTGTATTCAATTTTTTTTAAATGCCAATATTAGTTATTAGTTAAGTTTAGGAAATAGAGTTCTTAGTGAACCATGATATAAAATTAACAATATTGAGCTGTTTAATAAATTTAAAAAATAAAAAATTTGCTTTTAATTGTTGTATACTACTTTTATTAGTTGCAAAAATGGTTTAAGAATTTTTTTTATATTCATAAAACCCACTGAAGCCTTCCTTGTGTGTTTGTTTTCTGAAACATAATCAATTAGCTTTAATTTCCATTTTTTTAAAGAACATAATTAAAGTCAAATACATGATGAAATCACTGATCGGTATTACCCGACCAGTTTGGTAATACCGATCAAAGTACATTTTTTGAAAATTGAAATATTCTCACTAAGCCATTCATAAAAATCTTTGATTGCACTTGGTTTCAAATACTAAAATAGCTGCTAATACCGTTACAATAGAAAACTTTTTTTTTCTTCTTTGTTTTCTACTTGTAATAATCTTTATAAAAAAAGTGATCGGTATTCACCGACTCTCCCCTAATTTAAAAAAAAAATTTCAAAACTACTTGTATAATACGAGTGGTTTTGAGCGTGTTAGTAAATACAATTTACCATTTTTATTGCTTTACTTTATAAAACATATTAAAACAGATATTTAAAAACACAGATTGCCTGATTAGACAATTCAGCTAATTGTGCAATTATTTATTTAAATTTAGGGGAATTCCTATATTAATTTGTGGCGAACATTAAAGTTGAATATTTTTCTTGTTTCCACTATGTTGACACATTCAACGAATGAAGTATAAAAATGGTAATGTTGTACAGACTTTATTCAAAATAATTTGTGTAGGCCATTAAATTTGTTTGGATGTATATAGATTAAGAAGAAACTAATTAACCAAATTATACAAGTACTACTTTTATGCGTAATGTATAGATATACAAATTTCACAAACAAACTTTTTCAACCAACGGTAAATAAATAACCTAAACGTGTTTTTAAATTTTAGTTCCAAAAACTTGGCCACACATTAAACGTAAATAATTTAAACTAGACTAATCCCTTCATGCTTATTAAATATTTCTTTTTAAATAAGAAAAGGCTCATTAAAACTCTTGTTTTCACGCTCATACTATTATCCAACTAATAAATATGTCAATTTAATTGTTTCTGAAGTGAAATGTTCTCACCATTTCCTCTTAACTAGACCAAATCTGCGTGAAAGATATTCCCCTTTGTCGTTCCACTTCAGCAAATTTAAAAGTGTCGTAAAAACCCCAGGAAGGGGAAATGTTGAACGCTTCAGTTGGTATAATTTAGTTTTTCACGGGCTGGAAGTCAAAATGATGGACTATATTCCCGGTCTTTATAAAAAAAATCTATTTCTTGTAAACGACGTTCTAATTTTTATACACTCAATGGAGCTAACACATATATTTACTGTTAAATAAAATAAAAAGAGGTTTTAAATAGGCTGCAGACAAGCCAACTATATAATATTTTACCGAACAATTATGAGGCTATTTCTAATATTTCTTTAAATGATTTATCAATTAAATTAATAAACTGAAGAGTTTGTTTGTCTGTCATGAGCTTTGTGCAATATCTATCGCAAGCAAACAGTTGAAATTTTAAAGTGTGAACATCTAAGCTTGGTTTTAAAATTTTGATTAGATGTTTTAAATTTATTAAAAACTTTGTAGGAAGAAATACAAAATTTGACATTTAATGAAAGAGCTTTTTTTTCTATCTGTTTGCAAATAAAAGCGTTGCCCTGGGTAACAATTCAAAGTAACAAAAAATAAAATTGTTAAATTTAACTCATTCAAAATATTTAAGTTCATTTGTAAGTGTTAAATAATTACTTTTAGTCAATACGCATCATTCATGTGATTGCTTTTTTGGGGTTATTCCTTCCCGTACATTAAAATGGGAAATAATGGTTCAACAATATTAATAAATATACTTTATATCTACTCTCACCTTATATTAGATTAGCAGTAATAATCTGGGAATGATATTACCCAAAAAAATTATCATACACACTCTAAGATTGTGTATGATTAACTGTAATGGCAGTATACAAATGTTTTTATATGACCAAGATTACACCAATGTTGTATAGTAACTCAGCTTATTTTGTACTGACAGTAATGATTTTTAATTAATACAGCTTTTTCTTTCTGTATCACCTTTAAGTTTATTTTGGAATTGTTGCAATATTAATGCAGGGTGACCTGGCAGTCTAGGAGTATGGTGTCAGACTTCTGTGCTGGGGGTCCGGAGTTAAATCCTCGGTCAAGGCATGGATTTATCTGATTACCAAACCCTTCCTTCACCTCTGACAAGACGTGTATTAATCACAACTTGTGAATGTGTGGAATGCCAGGCCTCCACCGTGGTTTGGATCCCACGTTAAACTGTTGGTCCTCCATTTCATCTCACAATCGCCCTACCATTACACATTAGCGTAAGTGCGTACAGCCCGAACGGGTAGTAAGGCGCGGTCCTAATAATAATAATAATATTAATGCAAGTATTTTACAGCCTCTTATTTTTATTTTGCATCCTCTCTCAGCTTATGTTAGATGGTGTGTAATGATAATTTAAGAATATTACGTAATTTTTTTGTATCCCTTGTAGATGTTATTGAGTATACAATACTACAAGAATATCACACCATTTTTGTCTGTTTCCCCTCTCAGCTTGTACTAGATGGATTGTAACGGAAAGATTCCTCCATGATTTTATGCCAACTACCACCACCTCCTCATTTAAAGACGTCCTCTAATAACAATAATCCTCCAGTAAACACAGAGTAGGGGGATAGTAGCTCGGAGAGATTGCTCAACCATGATGGACCTAGCCTCCTCGACTATTAAAATCTCATTTGGCGACCAATCCCGGCGCCTCTTCTTTAATCTCCCGTCATAATAAAAAGTTCCGTACTTT
Source organism: Timema douglasi (assembly GCA_901482245.1). Classification (NCBI taxonomy): domain Eukaryota; kingdom Metazoa; phylum Arthropoda; class Insecta; order Phasmatodea; family Timematidae; genus Timema; species Timema douglasi. The sequence continues at coordinate 20,839 of CABEEJ010004305.1, forward strand.
AAGATATTCGAAAGAGAATGTAAATAAAAACCTTTAATGATAGTTCGCACGTCATGTGACCAACCACAAGATGTGAAATCACAAGGTTTGTAATAAGCTGTTGAACTCTTTTGATTGTTGGCTCCTTAGTGGTTGTGAAACCAGTGAGAAATTTTAAATCTCTGCGAATTATTTCCCTTCAATTATTTTGGTTGTTGGTATTTATGATATTTTTTAGGTTGGCTACTGGAAATAACAGTTAAAAATCCCAAAATTTATCATATCGTATATTAGTTTTACAGGGGGAATTTAAAAATTGAATAGCAATTTTGAATCACAAGTAAAAGTATTGAACAGTTTGATTCTTAGATCTTATAAGATAATTATAATTTCAAATATAAATTAAACTCTTTATGAGATATTTTAAGAATAATTAAAATTCGTTGATATTTTTTTCTTATATCAGTCTTTTCCAAAATGACACATTTAAATTTCAAAAATAGCCTTAGCTTATTACATTTAATCAAACGGTATTATCTTGGTATCTGGTTTATGGATTCTTACTAAAAAAAAAGAGTGAGTTTAGTAACCATTTTATTTTATTTCGCTTATGTAGCCAAATAATGGACTACTTTTAAACTTTCACATCCATCATCAAATTGTTTAAAGTTTAAAATTTCTCGATGTCATATTTTTATAGCACAAGTTTTGAAAAGGCTTGTTGTAAAACCAATGGCATGAGGGGAAAATTTATGAATATCTAGAAACTTCATACTAAATACTCTTAACGATTATTTAAATTTTTGTTGGTCGAAATTTTTCTTGAACTTAAAATATTTATCTAAATGTATTTGGTATTGGGTCTATGAATTCTTTTAAAGGAGAGACATTACAAGTTTCTAAGGAAATCTCATAGTAAAAAATATAAGTTTACAATTTTTTCCCTCCAATAAATATTTTTATATTGAGTTAAATATTGTATTATATAAACTATAGTTGCATTTTAATATCTACTTATTGAATGCAGGTTTGAATAATCAAATTATATCAACATCCGTCTTGATAAGTGTGATTTTATTAATTTTATTTATGTAGTATCACTTATTTTGTAACAGCTCGTTCCAAATATAGTTCTTCAATTTATCATGTTCATAACTGTTAATTTTTTTTATCATTGTAAGTATATTTGTTGTTATAACATTACTACACTAAAATTAAAAAGCCATATATTAAGTACTTGAGTTCCTGATGTGAAGTAAATAAGTTCTACAAAACAACTGGTTATTGTTTATAGAGGTCCTATCATATTCTTCTCTCATAAAAAAATATTAAATATTTGTCACTAAACAATATTTAGCTTGGTCAAAGAATGTAAGACCATAGCTTCAATCTTAGTTCACCAATAAATAAATTAATGGATAGTTTCACTCTTGGTAGAAAATTTATCACGACATTCATGGAGCCAATTCAATCGATATAGGCTTAACTCATATTTCTATTAATGAGCATTCATTACTAAATAATTGTCCATTCTTGTTCATACATTTGATACCTTCCAATGGTTACCCTCCTTATACTTGGATTGAGTGTTTTGTAACCCTTGAAACTCACATCGATAAACACGTGGACTAAATGCAAGACTAATCTAGTCTGGCATGCCGGTGACTAAGAGATTGGGACTCAAATCCCGGTTGGTCTATTGATAGTGTTTTTTTTCTAAATTATTTGTATAACCTACTTCCATAAATGTGGTTTCAATTTACTCTAAAAATATATATTCCTCACTGCTACCTCGAGGGCATTGTATAATAATATAGGTACTTATAATTAAGACTAAGACACGGCGGAAAAAAAATCTTGTTTAGAAAAGGTATGAATACAAAACTATAAATCAAAGTTTACCTCTAAACTTATATTATTATAGCTAAAATATTGTATGCTAGTCTCAACTATCTAGTAGTTTATGTTTCAAAATTTTAAACAAAACAAAAAAATAGTTAAAGAAAGTAATCCCCTTGATTGAGATACAAACTTTTACTTCGTCTTTTTTATAGCGTACATACTTATCTCTTCATATAACAACATAAAACTTTTATAGGTAAAAATCTAAAGACAAATATTTTTGTTTGATTCTTTTTTTTTTCTGTCCACATGAAATATAAACAGCATTAATCATCGACTTTGCTCGCAAAGCACAAGGGGTTAAAAACTTCCCATCTACACTGCTCGGTAATAACAACATTGGGGACAAGGGCAGGAATAAAAATCACAGCCTTGACTACTGTCCAACATAAATTATATCATTCTATCTTTTAGAAATGTTGTTGTAGTTGTTACTTGTTTTTCTTTTCTTGTTTTTTTCGTTTTGTTTCAATTTTAAAGTTTGCTCTAATGTATTTATTTTGTAAAGACAGTAACATATGAAGGTAATGTAAAATTTACTAGAAAAATAGAATGAAGTTGTGAAAAAAAAAATGTTGTAAGAGGTTGATGAAGTGAACACCAAAGCAAACTGCTATGGCTATTTTTTTTCTATCATTTTTTTTCTACATTCTGAAAAGAATAGGAAAACACACAGAGTGAATAAAATGTATTTGTGAGAGAAATAGATGGAGATAGAAAAACACAAGAAAGAGAGAATATTGTACCTAAAAACCATCCACCTTCTGACAATGGCAAGTGAAAAGAAAATGCCGACACTGTTTGGGAAGACATTGACAGAAGAGATGGCATTTATATAAAAGTTGCAAGCGCATAGTGTTCTATTCTTTTTGTCTTTTTCCCGCATTTGTTTTTCCTTTAGTATTTTATTCCATATTTCTGCGAAGGTGGTTTTTTACTCTTTATTTTTTGTATATTTTATAAATTTAGTCTTGTAAATATGCACCTTTTGATAAATGTATTAATAACGTCAGCAATAACATTATGAATAATCTAATGGGTTGTTAAGCATAAAGGGTCTTAATATATGTTATGTTTCACTTCAACATACATATTTGTGAATTTAAATGTTGACATAAAGCTCAAATATCGAAATGTTTATCTAAAGGCTATCAGGACACATATAAAAGGTCTCACAGATTAGCAGTGGTATAGAAGGGGATGCGAAAATAGGCCAGTGTTTTTTTCAGTTTTTATGGCAAAACATTTTTTGACTAAAATAAATAAAACAAAATATAGAATTTAATTTTCTTCACATAGTAAACTTCAAATTTCTTAAGGTTCTGTCAAAGGTAATCTGTTATTTAATGACAACTTTTTCTCATCATTTAAAAAGTTTGTTAGATAATATCACCCTGCTTATAACAGATATTCAGGAACTGTTGATAACAACATGTGGAGAAAATTAAACTATGTATATACTGGAGCAAAATTTTATTTATTTTAGACAAAAAAAGTTTTGGCATAAAAGCTGAAAAAACACTGATTCCCTTTTATTCCATCTTAACCACGTACATATATATATATATATCAAATATATATTGAATAGAGGAGGATGAACCAAATTTTATTATCTAGCAATTATTAATTTAACTAATAATATATGATTACCAAACCCTTCCTTCACCTCTGACCAGACATATTGTGAATGTGGGGAATGCCAGGCCTCCACCGTGGTTCGGATTCCACGTTAAACTGTAGGTCCTTCATTTCATCTCACAAATCATCCTACCATTACACATCAACGTAAGTGCGTATTGCCCGAAAAGTTAGTAAGACGCAGTGCTAATAATAATAATAATAATAACTAATAATAATAATAATAATAACTAATAATATATTTATCATATCTAATTTTGGGGCTTAGCGAGACATACATTTGTATTACAGTTATGGCGTTTAGCTTCTTGGTTAGCTAATGTAGAAAGCTCATTAATATTAACAAAGTACTTATTTTGAATGTCCTCTGGTACCTTGGGGAAAGGGGATCTACCCCAATGGTCACCAGGGTGTGGTTAGTAAGGCTTAAGTGTTTCCACTGGTTCCACACACTCATACGGACTATTCTCATCACCTCCTCTCATCGGGACATAGAAAGAGCATCCACGGAAAAGAAAGAACGATCATTACCTACATTCGGGCGTCTCCTGTGCAGCGATACATTAGTACTGGCTAATTTTTCCACAAAGTGGGCCACGAATGATGTATCTCAGACGCGCAATATAATTATTACTGCAATATCATTTCTGGTATTTATAATTTTTAATATACGTAAGAGATGTGAAAGAGAAGTAGTGTACGTTTATTTTAACTTATTCACACCACCTTGAATTTCTTTCTTTTTTCCCAGTAGCCTAAGCTTCATTTTCGGAATAACTCACTTCAGTGGCCGAAAGGATTACGGCGTTACTCTAGCAATAAATAATACTTCCCATGACATATCCCAGAAGGTTGTACCTAGATTCCCTTCCCCCCAAATGGTTTCCCAATCTTCTACCACGAAAATATGGGCACATTTACTCTTAATTCTACCTAAATTATTTCTATGAAATTACGATAGTTGATATTATGTATGTGTACTATTATACTAATATAAATCTACATGGCTGACTCACTCACTGACATTAATGTTTACCCATTTCCATATGAGCTAGAAACTTGAAATTTGGCAAATTTATATATTTTAGCTTGTAACTGACGGGAAAATTCCAAAAAGCTAAAAAAAATAATTTCAACCCTCCAAAAATCTAAAAATGGTGGAGCAACTTTAAAGTCGGTGCGGGCCTTTCTTTGAAAGTCTCTTGTGGCTAAACAGTAAGACCTATCAAAAAACGGCTCTGGAATTACATTAGTTTACATCCACTTACAAAGAAAACCCACAGGGGGTTTCCCCAACGAGTAAAGCGAGTCTGAATATATAGTGAAATGCGATCGTATAAGGAAAATATATATCTGGATTAAATGGTTATATTTCAACAAATTAGGACTAAAAAGTTTGATTTCTTGTCTAATATCACATTGAAATGGGATACACACAAATAAAAATGTGGGGAAGGAAATATAAGTATTCACCTGCTTCGGCGGCCACGTGATCTAAGGCGTCACACTCCCTAACACTAGACTGCCGATGACAGGGGGATAAGGTTTCGAATCCCTGTCGGGTGTACTGAGGGTGGGTTTCCCCTTAATTGTTTTCCATTCTTCGTCCTCGCAAATTCGGGTACACTTCCGATACATAATTCAACCTTCCTAATCCCCTATATATTACCATAAATAGTAGACTACATTCACGTATAACCTGAATAGGTAGTAAAACACCGTGCTAAAAATGATTGTAATCATATATATATATACAAAGTATGAAATAAAAAATACACAAACTAGAATTATTCCCCCTTGAACATCATCCCCCAATTTAGAGACTCGTGTTCTATTTTGGAGCGCAATGGAGTATTATTTCGGGGCAGAGAGAACGAACGTAATTTCCTTTCAGTCGTTTTCGGGGCCCATAGTTCGAGTGAGAAGGCTACTCACTCACTCTCCTTCTCTTTTTTCTATCCCCGGAGCCGCCGTAGTCGGAGCAAGAGTTGCTAGGGGCTGCCCCGGAGCGCCTCCATCCAATTCCAGGGCAGGGACGTGGCTGTGGCAGTGACGAATTGAGGCGCATACGTCATCGGCGAGGCCGCCATATTTCTCCTCGTGTTTTCCGTCAAACCGTGGGGCAGGGGTAGAGAGACGCTCAGACCTGAAAACCCTGACGCACACCGTCAAACCGACGCCGCATACCTCTTCTCGTCCCCCAAGGGCTGGTGCTGAAGAAGAGTAGGTCTTATTAAGATCGACAGGGTTCGATCACCGATCAGGTTCACTAAAGGAATATGTTTGGTTTGTAGTTCAGGTCTTTCTTTATATCACTCGGTGGATGTTAGCACCTTTCCTTAACATTCACAGAATATGTCTTGTTCGTCCAGATATATAGTTTGCCCTTAACCATCCTTTTTTCTTAACTGTTATAATTACATTAGTGGTAGAAATGTTTTAAGACGTAGCTCTTCAATAGACTGTACTGATGATGACAAAGACCGAGGTTCAAACCCCAATTGAGTGTGTTGAAAGTAGTTTTCCCTAAATGCTTTTTCTTTCTCTCTCCGTTAAAATATAGGTACACTTCCTATAAATTCAACCTTAATCATCCTTAAAACCTTAGAATAATTAGTACATGTGTGTATAACCCGAAAGAATAGTAAAACGCGGTGCTAAGAGAAATCATGGACTATTAACATGGATGAGAAGGTAAGTTTGTGATAAATACACTCACATTAGCGTGAAGAGTTAAGGGGGAGAGCACAATGATTTGAAAACGATAATCAGTGCAACCAGGCCGTTAAAAGTGGTAAACAAGGGCTAATCGAGTCCAGCACTTTGGACTATTCACCCACAAATGCTGGTCTCTAAACAAATCATACATTAGCTTTAAATAAATTATAACGTATATTTGAATGTGTCCAAAAGTTTAATTGAATACATCCCCAGTTTATTATTTATAAGTAAAAATTACTAAAATAAACACGATTTTGTTTTTGAGGAGGTTGCAACCTAAACAATGTCGATTCAATTTAATTAAGTCCCTTATTAATTCCTAAAGTTTAGTATTCTTAGTAAGAGTTTTAATAAATTTCAATTAGTATTCATAAATGGAATAATAGACTTGGTAATTAGTTAGGAAACCCACACGCTTTGTAAACAAAAGGTCAAAGTTGTTTCTTTTATGAAGTTACTTCCATGGAATTAGAAATGAAGCTTTCTATTTATTTTGAACGCACATTACAGAAAGTAGAGATTAGGAAAGTAGAATCCATATGAAATTAACCTCTATTTTGGTAGATGGATAGAACAAACCAATTAAGGGAGAATGGGTCATTTTGCTTGTCCGTGATTCGAACCGTCTCCAGCAAACCAGACCAGACTAGCTTTATCTTTAGTTCAAGCATCCAGGAAGTGGATCATACTGTATTCTCGCCTTATGTTTTTTTTTAACGTCGCATCTTACTAACCGCTCGAGTTATACGCTTATATACTAACTTCGCTAATGGGAAAGGGTGGAGGAAAATTGAAGTTAGAGGAAAGTTCCCACATTTTCATGAAAGAAGAGTGGTTGAACATTTAGGGGGAAAAAATAAGCTCAGTATACCGTACTGGTATTCGAACCCTGAGCTCGCTACTATCAGCAGTCTAGTCTTTTGCAATAGTAGTAGTGCCTTAGACAATACAACCACCAACACGAGTGATGAAAACCATTCCTATATTTAGTACAGCGTAACAATACAAAAAAAAATAGAACGGAAGCTCAGGTGTACAATGAGTTGAACGACGCGCATTGATACAAACGTTTGCTGCCCCTCTCTCCTCCCCCACCCCTACCAACCTCAGTAACCCCTTTCTACCCTACCTCTTGGGTTTGTATGCCACTACGAGAGAGGTCACACACAGAGACCTAATCCACTGTGATCATTCCACTCTTAATGAGCTTCCGCGAATGATAAATTAGTTCACTCCCCTCTCTTACCTCTCCTAGAAACACCCACCCACACAACCTTCCTTTCCGATCCCGTCAAACAAAAACATCCCTACTGAGGGAGGGGGAATAAAAAAAATCCCAACATATTTCTTCTATCCAAGATTCGAAGTTAGAATAATGGAATGGAAACGGAAATAATCAAGCTACAAAAGGAAAGTAAGCTACATAAATAAAAGAAAAAAGAGAAAAAAAAAGGCAAATGTGAGAAAAACAAAAAAATAATACTGTTTTGAGATTAAAGAGTTTTCTTGTTTTCCTAACAACTTTGGTAATAAAAAAAGTATTAATCTGTCTAATTCTATTTTAGCCTTGTAATCAATTATTTATATTCCATAATGGCAGAGCTTTCCATTAATAATGTTTTGTTTTAAGTGCCTCTTTTTTTTTTCTTTGTACACAGGAACATATTTCTCTCTTGTTTTACGATTGATGTGTTTAACAAAGCATATATCAAGGTTTAGAAAGAATAGAGAATGGTTTTCTAGAGTTTTTTTTATTAATTTTAGGCTTTACCGAGGATCAATTTAAATTGAATTAAACTGCTTCCCTTTTTTTTCGTATTTCTTAAGAATTTTCTCGGTCAGACATGGAGCAATTATTTGTGCCGATTATTTGAGAGTGAACGTGATGGGCTATTATTTAAGTTACGTTGCATCGGAGTATAAGTTTTTGGAAAATTATTTGTAAATTAGCGAGACATATAACATTTATTGATGTACTAGCCATAAATTTAAACGGGTATTAAAATTTTAAAATGGAATGCTTAACACAGGATGGAGGAGAAGAAATGGTCCAGCATTAATCTGAAAATAGGATGTAACAAACACTCCGAGATTCATAATGTGTAAATCCCTCTCCATTGAACCCGTTAGGGACTTGAACTGAATCAAATACTGACCACAGGTCAAATTAAGTAAACTACTACACTCAAACCCGCCTCGGTGGCGTAGTTGGCTAACGCGCTAGTTTCTTGTTGAGCTCGACTGCTGAGGATGGGGAGATTGAGGTTCGATTCTCAGTATGGAGAACTGGGGGGGGGGAGTGTTCCTAAATGGTTTTCCACTCTCCCTCCACGTAAATGCGGGTTCACTTCCTCTAATTCAACCTTCCCAATTCCTAACCCATTAGCGCAATTAGTACTTAAAGCGTATAACCCAAACGGGTAGTAAGACGCGGTGCTAAATAACAATAATACACTCAACCTTCTCTCTGTATTGCAATTCTTTATTAATATCCATTATGATGTTAGAGTTTATGTAAATCTTTTTAAAATGTATTTCTTAATTTAGATATTTATACGGCAAAAACAAATTTTTCCATGCCTAATAGTTACTAAGTATTTGAGTAATTAATTTTGTCAAAAAGGGTAGTAAGACACTGTGCTAAAATATGTATGTAGATGTTTCAAATGAAAAGTTATTCAAAATCAGCTAAAGCAAATGACTATTTCAGTTGAACACTAAACCTAACTATCTAATCATGCTAGCTACATTAAATTGCACTAATGAGAAGGAGAATCGAAAGGTAAAATTTAGAGTAAATGTGTTCTATTTGTCTGGAGGCAGCTTGTGAAACCGTCTAGGGAAAAACCCATAGTCACTACACCCGACAATGATTTGAGCCCTGACATTCCAATCAAAGGTAGATCAGGCATAAATCCTGACCTATTATATTCAAGAAAGTTAAGAAATACCTACAAACTTTCATAAACTTTGTTCAATCTAATTCTTGTAGCGTTTCCCATATAATTATTAATATTTAAAACTCTGAGTAACTTTAACAATAGTTAGTTAATAAATAGTGAAATAAATCATTTCAAAACAGATTTATAATTATATACACTCCATCTACACTGAAAAGTTTTACCTTGACGTATTACACTATGATCCTATCTTAAAAGCTATACCATAATGGAATAATACGATGATGGATTGCTACCTTACCTACTAAGAGTACAATCAATTTTTAGCTAGGAATTGTTTCAATCAAATTTTTTTTTATTAATAAGTTTCTAGGTGGCATAGTTTTATTCTGTCACAACATATAACTTATTTTCGATACGCTGTATTTGTTTTCGTACCCATAATGCTTTCTAATTTGATATATAAAAACACCGGCTGACTTAAAGGAGTGGGTTATTGTAAATATTATTTACAAACTTGAACATAAGATAAACAAAATAAGAAGATTGGTAGATTTTTTTTAAGGTAGTGATCGTGATAAAAGTAGAGTGTTTTTTGAAGTTATTATATCAAAATATTTTTGCTCAAAATAAATCCAATATTGTTTCAGTACAAATTCATATAATAATAATAATAATCAACTTTTTCCAGCCTGTGGCCTAGTCTGTTTAGTAAATGCCTCCATCTTCCTCTATCCCTTCTTGATTCTTCTCCCCCTCACCTGCACACTTTTCGCTATCTGCTCCTCCCAAATATTTATTGACCTCCCTTGCTGTCTTTTTCCTACATACTTCTTTTACATCAGTCTATTTTCAGTACAACTATAGAGATTAATTTTTTCACATGGTGACCTCAACAATTCTTGAATATTGGTCAAAGGTGTCCTGGAATTGGATTAACTAATTTTTTTCCTTAATTTAAAAAGTCTGTTATTTAATGCCGCTATGCTCATTACAGATATTCAAGAACTCTTTTATCACCATGTGAATAAAATTGAACTATGTTTCTACTGGAGAAATATTTATTTTGTGTTGGCAAAAAAAAAACGTTTTTCTATAAAAAAAACTATTAAAATACTGACTTTAACTCGCGTTCCAACGCTACAGAGAAAAAAAATTATCTCCAGGAAAGCGGTACCCTTAAGTCGTCTTACTAAGCTAAGCCGTGGGCCTATTCGTGATTCCTTGGGTACTTAAAATCAATAATGGCGCCTGCCGTGCCGGACAATAGCTACGGTAGATTAAGATCAAAAGTAAGAATCATAAAGGGGGAGAGGGGGTATAGGGGGTGTGTTACGTGATGGATGAAGATGGATGAAGATGTCGTCTGTGCATAGAAGGGGGTCCTGAGTTTAGATCTCGGCGGGAGGTCACTGCGTGTCTCCGTAAGGTCAAAAGGGTCACACAACTAGAATTGCTGCCGCTGTTGCTTCAGATTAAGACTTTAAATTCTCTCAGGTATGGGAATGATTGGGGGAGTGGAAATTGAGGATGTACGATATATCATAACCTTATGGTAGCTTCTTTATTCAACTAGGTATCTACCGCGCGGGGATTTAATGGCTACTTCCATTCTGGTGTCTTCATTTCACTACAACTCTTAAAAAGTGTTTACTATTTTTGAATTTATTTTTGTGTAAGTCTTCCCACGACATCCTTGTGAATGCATCAATTTGAATTATAATTTGGTAAAGTTTGAATAAATTTATATGAAATTTTCGAAACTTTTATTTTTCTTCTCGTCTTATTATTGTTATTATTATTACTGTCATTTTTATCATTATTATAATTTTTATTATTTTTATTATTTGGGGGTGTAAGAATAAATTAGGCTTTAATGGATTCTGTACCCATCTGAGTATTTGTTTGTACAATTGTTTGATGAATCCCTATTTCCTCATTAAATTAAGTTATCGTATAGTCAATAAGAACTATATTTAAATTACTCGGCTTTTCAATTTTAATGTGCCATGCAGGCCCACTTATTGTATTCATTCAATGGCCTAGGACCTGTGTTACTTTATTGGATTAAAAGATTTAAGTGGTTCGATGGAAACAACATCTAAAGCGTGACTCTCGCAAAATACTGTACTGACAGTTACGAGGAAATCACGGTTCGAATCCCATTCGCGTTTACAAAGGGTTGTTTTTCTTTAATGGTTATCCATTCTCTCCACAATTCCTATAGATTAAAATCTCGTCATTCCTAACATATATATATACGTTTAACCCTAATGGTTATTGAGATGCAGTGCTAACACAAATAAAATTAATGATTTTCGAAGACATTCTAAAAATATCTAATCATAATAAGGGGTGTAATTTAAATATAAGACTTTTTAAGTTTCATCTTATATTTTCAACTAAAATAATTTCATAGTTAATTAACTACAAAGAAAGATTTGACTGTTTAAGAAATAACAATCCTAATTCTATTAAAAACTATACTAAAACTAATATGTTCTTGCTTGAACCAGGTTTAAGAATTAACTTCAATATTTCAATTGTAGCTACCGTATTTTAAACACCAGCCGTTATACCCTTCAAATAAAAGAGTATTTCGTATAATATAAACATTTTTTTAATTTGATTAATTTAAAAACTATATAGTTACAGAATGTGTATAGTAAAACTAAATTCACTAGGCCTATAAATTAAGAGAGTTACCTACAGTAATTTTTTTTTCATTTTGTAATTTATTTTGATATTTTAAACAAATAATTGCTTTTTTTTTAAAAAAAAATACACAAGGAAAACACCTTAGTTCAGCAAGTAGCGTGTCTGCCTACTGAGTTAAGGGTTCCGGATTCGATTCCCGGCGTGGCCGAAAATGTATCATTGATGAAAATATGAGTTTACTCTTTCACATTGATAAGTTGACTACCGGGGACTTGTGCCTGTCCTAGTCTTGAGATAGATAATAAGGCTTATGAAGCTACGACAAGCCTAGCAAGCTGGTAGTGGAAAAATAGATGACTTGAATAAAAAACTAGCACAGGCTGTAAACAGTAATAGATGTAATTAATAAGGAAAAATATGCGTGCACTTTCTAAATCCACTGATTTTATCAGCACACTACCTAGAAAATAACTTATCTCTAAACCCGAAACAATATTCATCCCTCGGAATCGATCAAGGGACTTTTAAGCCAGTTTTAGCTCTGGTCAAGCTCAAGGTATTGTGATCCACACAATGATCACCAAAGATGAGCGACATTAGTTCGAATGTGTTTGGGGCTATAAATTTGGTAGGCCTAGTCACGGCGGTGAAAAAATAGGAGACTTAAGATGATAGTTTGTTGTTCACTGTTAGTATGGTCTGGGTGTTAAGATGGGAGTGTAGGGAACACAAGTTAAGGAAATTATATATATATTTTTTACATCAAGGTATTTGTTTGGTCAAAAGAAATCAAATAATTATCCAGTATGAACACATAATTTAATTTTCTTCCCATGATGAATTTATGAGTTCTTGAATATCTCTCAAGGATGTCCTCGAATTTAATGACAACTTTTTCTCGTAATTTAAAAAGTTTCTTATCAAATGCTGTTATACTTATGTCTGATATTCAGGAACTGTTTATTATCACCATGTGAAGCAAATTAAACTCTGTGTGTCTACTGGAGCAAAATTTTATTTGTTTGGGCTAAAAATATGTTTTAGTAAACATCAACAAAAACACTCCCCACCTTAATAGTTCCCACTAGTGTATTAAAAGTACATCTGAAGATAAGTGTAAAATTAATTGTTTTAAGGTTTTAGAGCAGTGAATTAAATTTAAGGACTAAACTAGTTAAGGGAGAGTGTGTGTATGTCTATTTTTACGTGTATGTGTATGGATCAAAAGGAAGGGATTGGCCATGTAATACGTAGCTAAATATTGTATATGAATTTGTGGAAAAGAGAAACATTAAGAGTTTTAAGAATAAATAGCAGGTATGGCTCGGTGTATGGTGTATATTTCTACAGAGCGAAAATTTGAGATAAATTTTGTTGTTTTCACGTATAAATACGAAGTCTCCTTTATGATAAATTTTCAATAGTATCTCCTGACCGTAAATTTTTGTTTTTAATTGTTCTTTATTAACTTTAAAAAGGTGAGGTAAAATAATATAAAGTTAACGGATTCGAATGAAACTTTGTACGTTGGTAGAGTTTGTCCTGGAATAACATATAAGAGTATTCCCAACCTTTGATTTTAAATAATAATAAATATATTTTTATAGTGTGATTGAAATTATGTTATTAAAGAATCTGTGATTTAGTATTTTGTAATTAAAGAAAATAGTAATTAGTATGACATAGTTTCATACTAATAAATAATAAATATGATGTGATTTTAGCTATATAGTTCGAAAAAAAATATTACTTCATTTATTTATTTATATTACTAATTATGAAGGTAAAAATAAAAAATAAAATTATAATTGATAACTTAAATAATATATTTCTTTTATTATGAAATATTTAAAAGTGAAAATTAAAATACGGCAAAATTAAATACAGCCATAACTGAGAAAAACGCATAGATATTTGAAAAAATAAAGTTTGATTTATGACCAAAACAGTTTAGTTAAAAATTAAAAAGATTTTATCAATTATTGTGGGAGAAGCCGCGATGGGTAAAAGCTAGTTTTTAAATAAGCACCAGACTCCCGCAGTTTGGTGTGAATATTTTTTTCCTCGATAACTGTGTTCAGGTTTCAAGTGAAATTTTAATTATGATACCTCAGTATTATTATTATTATTACCACGTCTTACTACCCATTAGGGTTATACGCACTTACGTTAATGTGTAATGGTAGGGTGATTGGGAGATGAAATGAAGGACCTACAGTTTAACGTGGAATCCGAACCACGGTGGAGGCCTGGCACTCCTCACATTCACAAGATAACATTCACAAGATGTCTTGTCAGAGGTGAAGGAAGGGTTTGGAAATCAGATAAATCTGTGCCGGGACCGAGGATTGAACCCTGGCCTCCAGCACAGAAGTCTGACACCTTACCTCTAGACCACCAAGTCACCGATACCTCAGTATACCTATTTAATATAACTAGTCCTAGGCCTTTATGAAAAACATTGACAACTCTCACCAAAAAATTATTACACTAATGACTAGTAATCATCATATAGCCGAAGTTATTAAGTATGCATTTAAGGAGGGATCATTCCACACATATATCATATGATAACTAATAAGTATACTAAACCTAATACAGAAAAAAGGAAAATATTGTATACTACAGAGCATAGGCGTGACAATTAGTTACAAGAAGGCCCTACATAAACATAAAGGTTTTAGTTTTTAACACTAGGCTACCAGAGTCTTGTGTGAATATTTTTTCCTCAACGAATAGGTTCATGTTTCAAGTGAAACTTTGATAATTGTAGGGTAAGGGACTTAATACAAATATGCCTAGACCTTTATAAAGTGTTCGAAAAAGGAATTAAAAATATAAGTAAAAGTTGGATTTCCACATAACTATGCAATATTTAAATAAATAAAGCATTGTAAAAGCCCCATTTTCAATTGATATGACTGGCTGCCAAAATATAGGCTAGGCCTAATTATATCCCTTTGACCAAACTATTCAATCGTCAAATAATCTTGCATTAATATTGGGTTTAATACTAACGATCCCCATAAATCTATATATTCTTCATTTATTCGTTTTATAGCCCCAATAGCTAGGCTCTCATTTGTTAGGTATCTTTCAAAACTATCTTCAATAATCTCTAACAAATCAGTGCTAATAGTTTTCGTAAGTCTAAAACTTTTAAAAAAAATCTAGCTCAAATAATTCTTTAAAAAAGTATTAGTTCTTGTTCAAAATGTAGGATTTTTACGCTTATTAAAACACACTAGCATATAATAAATATCTGGATCAAATATCATCATTAAACTTTATCTTAACTAAATCCAACAACACACATTGGATTGTTTTGAACATTTAGCTGACAGAGTGGTGGCCATTTTATTCTCTACGGTAATTAACTTGAGGTTTACTCACTAACCTCTACACCTTTGAGTTAATGAAACCCGAAGCTTAAGCTCAGGTTATGTGATAACCTAATATTGAAACAAGTAATCAACATCTGAAGCTGAGGTTATAATTTAACCTTGACAAAACCTGACATTGAAACAGTGGCCCTAGTACTGAATTGGTTTTTATTTTTGAGCTAAATGCACAGTTTCTTGCCTACCACGTAAGGGAACGGAATGATTAGTTTGTACATGATGAGTTAGAAGTACATTTAGGGCTGAAGGAGGAGGCAAATTAAAGGGTGCATTTACAGCCTAAGTAGATAACCTGAACAAATAGTGAGTTGCGATTAAAGAGAGAAAAAAAGGGTCGCAAGGCCCTGCCCTAAACACGTAACCATCGACACAGAAAAACTAAAGTAAGGTTTGGGTGAGAAGTATCTTTTAGAAAATACTAACGTATTTTTTTAGGGTCAACATTGATAAGACATTATCATTAGTTTATATTATAGTTATTATATTGTTTACAAATAAATGGTACGGAACTCCGCACGAACTTTCTCGCTCTATTGTTTAGAAATGGAGATATTTATTCAAAATTCGTAATATAATATACACTAGCAAACCCGAGAACAAATTGGGCTAGACATAGGTAAAACAGTTTTTACTCGTGGTTTTAAATTTAATAATTATATTTTTAAATAATTAATGTCTTCATTTGTATATTTCGACAAAAAAAACAATCGATTTTGGGTCCCCGAAGGACAACATTTCGTGTTGAAATTTTAACTTCTGGTTAATATTTTCTTCATTTTACTTGGGGATTCACATCTTTTGGTTATCACATTGCTGTTAAATTTCTCTTTTATAAATTTTGACCAATAAAATAGGTAATTATTGACTATATATTCTAAAATGAAAGAGATAGAATCGTTATTGCCGATTTTGATAAAATCGATTTTTCTCTTTCCACCCCTAGGGAAACTAACTACCCTTAAGTTTAGGGTTGGATATCCAATTCCAGAAATTCCTCCCGGAAAACCTATGAAAACCTTATGTACCAAGTGTTAACCCAATCGGTAAAATAGTTTGGGCTATATCCAGAGGTACAGACAGCATTGTGAAAACCATTTAGTAGTGTTCGGGGGGTCATGAAACGTCGACATCCATCAAAAGCTCTAGTTCCATTTTTTTTTGACGATCACAATACTTGCTCTACCTGTAAGGTAGCGAGAAAGTAAAAATATTAATATTGGGTCTCCAAGGGTCAATACTTTGTAATAAAATGTCGAATTCTGGTTTAAAATTTTTGGCATTTTATTAGGGGTTGCACATTTTATGGTTATTGTATTGCTATTGAATTCCTCATTTATACATTTTGACAGATAAAATAAGTAAATATTGAGTATTGAATCTAAAATTATATAGATAGATCATTCTACAAACATTTCTCCTTAGAGGTTGAAAGAAAGAGAACATGAACTTTTTGAGAGACTTACTTATTTCTTACTCTATGGCATTAAATAATTATCGAGTTAAGACTTAAGTAGTATCTCTTTACGAATAAAGTTCATAAAATTGAGCTAATATATTTGTCAACATCTCAGAAACGGTCGGATTTACCAAAACTCATATAGTTTATTATTAATAGTACTACAATTTTGCAATGATATGTTATTTAGTATCTAAAATAGTTGCAGAGATACGGAAATTTCCACTTTTTTAAAGTACTTTAAATGTCATTTTCATGGGAAAATTAAAATAGCCTGTCTATTTATAATCTTAATCATTATTATTATTATTAGCACCGCGTCTTACTACCCGTCGGGTTATACGCACTTACGCTAATGTGTAATGGTAGGGTTATTGTGAGATGAAATGGAGGTCCTACAGTTTAACGTGGATCTGAGCCACGGTGGAGGCCTGGCATTCCTCACATTCACAAGATATCATGTCAGAGGTGAAGGAAGGGTTTGGTAATCAGATAAATCTGTGCCGGGACCGAGGATTGAACCCCGGCCGCCAGCATAGAAGTCTGACACCTTACCCATAGACCGCCAGGTCACCTTATAATCTTAATCAATGCCTAGATACGAATTTGAATCAAAATCGTTAGAGCTGATTTTGAGAAAATCTTCTTTTTCTCTTTTTGTCCTACAGTAAACTACACTTAATATTGGGGTTAGATATCCAATTCCAAAAATCCCTCGGGGCAACCCTATGAAAACTCTAGATACCAAATTTTAGCCCGATCGGTAAAATAGTTTAGGCTCTATTCGGAGGTACAGACAGACACAGACGGAAATTCAAAAACAACTTTTTCTGATTCGGGGGTCCATGAAACTTTGAGATTCATCAAAATCTCGAGTTCAACTTTTTTGACAATCACAATACTTTCTCTTCCTGTAAGATGGTGAGAAAGTAAAAATGACAGATTAAGATCACATAAAAAATCAAATAAAAAAATGTTAATACGTAAAGACGTATTGACATTTTTTTATTTGAATGAGTTTTATGGCTGTCCAAAATGTATCTTCTTATCTAAATCGAGTTTTACATTAAAGTACATGTGTGTTAATCCCGACACCAGCCTTCCAGCAGACATCGCTAATAGCGCTGAGTCACAGAGGCTGCTACATAACTTTAGATCATGGAAGGGAGGGGCTTCCCCCTGATTGAAAGGGATCATTTTCCAAACAAGCTCCTAACCTCAGCTTACAAACACGGCCATGAAGGATGACAAGGTATATGACAATCACTTGTTGACACTCCATTCTTGTCTTATCTCTTACTACCTGCCTTCTAGAGGAATAGGTCTCTTGAGAATGTCTCTTTTTCATAAGAAGACAAAACAAGATTACTTTTTGTTTTAGTAAACACTTTCTTTAGTATATTTAAACGTTCGAGTAAATATTTTGGCTGACATTTGTAACAGTGGCGGTTAAAGTGTATTAGACTAATTTTACCTTCTTTAAATTGATTTTTTCGTTCTAAAAATACAAATAACTGAAATGTTTTAAAAATTAATTTTTACTTTGATAACCATTATATTGTTTCTATTTAGTTTCAAAGGTATTCACAAGCTAACTTTAAGTTTATTAATTAAAAAATAAAAATAACAACGCTTCTTCTAACGCCCAACGTTAGCTTGTTAAATATTTGACTAACCAAAATTTTTTTTTATTTATTTATTTAGCACTGCATCCTACTACCCATTCGGTCTATAGGCTTAAGTACTAATTACGCTAATGAAATAGGAATTAATAAGGTAGACTTTAGAGGAAGTGAACATGAATTTGCGTGGAGGGATAGTGAAAAAACATTTAGGAAAAACCACCCCCAGCTCACCTGAATAAGATTCAAACCTTAATCTCCCCGTCCTCGGCAGTATATCTCAACACGAAACAAGCGCGTTATCTAACTACATAACCGAGGCCGGTAAATTTTTTTTAAGTTCCAATTAATATGTATATATTCAATATATTTTAAGCGTATGAATTTTATCTCCAAGGTTCTCCCACATTGGCGGGCATAAGGACTAAATTTTGATTAATCTAATCTGGTTTTTCAGTGACTGGAGGTCCAAATTCAAATTCCGGCTTAGTATACTGGTGGGGTGGTTAATCCTAAATGGTTTCCAAATCTTTCTTTCCCAATTGAGGTAGTGTTTATTTTAAATTTAATCAACCAATTATCTATCCCATTAGCGTGATTAAAATACCTAAAGCTCAGACCATTATTAATAGGCCATGGATGAATAAAACTTTGTAGCTTGCAAACATTAACCATTTATAACCACTAGTAATATTAATGAAGAAAATATTCAAAACAATAACTTCAGATTTCCGGGCACATATTACAGCATTGCTTAGATTACTTGGATTCCTAAATTTGAGACAGTTAATCCAATATAAAGTGGTGATTAATATTTATGTATGATACCATTCATGACATAAATACTTCCACCTATTTAACTTCCAAATATGTTAATCAAAGTTTACTGATTAGGAGCATGACTACAAAAAATATATAAGTTATTATGCTAAAATCCGAGAATTATTTGTTTTATAAAATCGAGCTTTATCTGTTATGGGATTGAACTTTGGGACTCATTCCATAAAAATAATAGATCTAATCATCAAAAGACCAATTTAGATCAACCAAACATGATCTTATTCTCATCAATTTAGAAACATATTATTTATAATTAATAATAACTAAATCTTAATGGTTTTGTTATAGTTACTAACAAAATGTGTATATTAATTTCATTATGTATTTAAATGTATTCTTATGGGTTAACAATTTTAATTTAATTTAAGAACGTTATTATACATCTTAAGGTGAATTTTCCCGATTAATTTTCAATTAATTATTTTCAATGATTCGTTCGTTTAAGAAACTTATCTAAAGGTCTGTGTGTGCACCACGTCTAAAAACCTAAATGGGCTAGCCTGATATTTATACAAACTGAGTTGGATAAAAAAAAATTAGTATTTAGAGTAAATATACCTGGATTTGTATGAAGGGGTAGTAAAACTATTTACCTACAATTCTTCTTCAATACTCTCAACCAAGATTCGAGTATCACACTCAGCAACACCTAATTCAAACAGGTTTATCACTATGGATCACATGACAATTGATAATGGTGTGCGAAGCTTCGAAAAGTCTAATTCGAATTCGAAGACGAAGTTCAAATCTCCTTCGGCTTTGACCTCGACATCTACAATAACATTCGTATATTCGAAAAAATTCGATGGGTAAAACTTCGATAAATTATCAAATGATTTAATTGCATCTTACTAAATATTACATAATTAAATATTTGATCAATTTAAAACCGTTAATAAACAGAATTTTAACACTGACTGGTAATTTAACTACCATAACGTAAGCATATATCAAAAGCATGTAAGTAAATGTTAATATAATATATTCACTATCACCAACATAATTTTGTAAAATTAAAAATACATATAAAGATATAACACTAAGGTCACTGGTTTGAAGCAAAGAAAGCGCTTTAGTTGTGCTATCATCTTTCTCGCGTCTAATGTTTAGTCCTTAATATTCTATCTTTTTGGAATTATCTGTGACAAATTTACAAGTGCATTTTGATACAGAAGTTTTTATAGCTTCTTCGCATTTTATTTATTATTCAAACTGGCTGATACGGAAAGTGAGAAACGAAAACCGAACTTAATTTATAATTATTATCATAGAAATGCAGATAAAAAAGACACGCATATGTAAAGTTTGCAAAACAATATTATCAGCCCCACAATGTAATTAAATATTTAAACTTTATTGATAATTTACTAAGCTAATCAATAAGTCTATGCACATTAATTATTAATATAAGCCTTTTACTTTTCTTTGCAAGTTTCAAGCTTCGCTTTGACTTCCGCTTCGCATTTAAAAAGTTGCCTTCGCACACCCCTAGCAATTGATGAGAACTATCCCAAATTTGAAATGTTCTAAGAAGTTAACATTCATACTAGAGTTTAATTGACTTAACCTATACTATAGGGACAGTAATGTCCTTCCTACAAATTATACTACTATAAAGCCATATGGCTGACCCACTTCTAGATGAGATATAAACATGAAATTTGTCAAACTTATAGCTTCTAGCCTGTAACCGACGGGAAAATTCCTTAAAGTTAAAACTTTTAATTTTTAACCCTTGAAAAAAATTCTAAATGTTGGATCAACTTTCAAGTCGGTACGGACCTTTCTTTGGAGGTCTCTTGTGGCTAAACGGTAAGACCTATCTAAAAACGGCGAGTGTAGATTCTAAGGGCACGTCTATATAGAGGCAACACTTATTTTTAGCACCGCGTCTTACTACACGTTTGGGTTATACGCTTTAATTACTAATTACTCTAATGGATAAGGAATTGGTAAGGTTGAATTAGAGGAAGTGAACCCGCATTTACGTGGAGGGAGGATGGAAAACCATTTAGGAAAAACCACCCCCAGTTCACCCGACCGAGATTCGAACCTCGATCTCCCCGTCCTCAGCAGTCGAGCTCAGCACGACAAGCGCGTTAGCCAACTACGCCACCGAGGCGGGTCATTTTGGAAATAAACTCGGTACACATGTCCCAGTCATTGGCAGTCTAGTCTAATACGAGAGTTGCACGTTTTGTCAACAAAAACTTGAGAAAGAATGTATAGGCCCAGATGTTTACATAATGTGTTGGTAACATGTTGATCTCAAACATTAGTTTCCCACCAGTAGGAGGTAAACATCAAAGAAATGTTAGAAATATATGTTGGCAACATTGTTATATACGAGTAACGTTGTTGTCGACATGATTATCAGGATATAGTTTTGCTTGGAGGGTCCTCCTTATAAGACTGTTTTCATACCGTGTGATTTTAGACTATAAACTCCATTTATCAAGTAATACTGATTTTTTTATTATTTAATTGGGTCAAGAAAATATAGTTGAAGAAAAAAGTAAGGTTTTAGCGACACAGTTTTTACCGTGAATTAAAAAAGTAAACAGAAACCATTAGAAAATAGAATTGACGAGAGCTATTCCTAAAAATGAATCGCCCTTTAAACTGCTATAATTATTTTTATCAGCATCTTTAACTCAACTAAGTACTGCCAACATTGTTGATTTTGTTTATATACCTTGTTGTATAAAAATTCTGTCGACATTTCTTGACAACATTTATACGATTTGTTACCAACTTATTTTACCAACAATGTTGCACCAGTCTAGAAGTGACTTAAGACAATTAGTAACTGTTATTAAAAAATTACAGAAATTATAGATTAAGATGTATAATGGTTTATGCGAGCTTCTAATAATATTGAAATATTAGACACGATGTTTACGGTAGGTCCGGTAACTTTGTTCATAGCATATATCAGTAGGGGTTAACCCAAACTGCTCATATTTCTAATAAGTTAGTGTATATTTTATATGAGACAATTTAACATTAATAGGTTCATTAGCCTCAAATTTATTAAACATATCTATATATGCTACTGTAAGAGTCCAAAAACTGGTCAGTATATCCTAGGAATTACCAATATCTGATGATAGAAGTCCAAAATATCCTAGAATATGATTACATTTTGAGTTTTAACATTCTCTAAAGTCAGGTGGTAGAGAGGACTCCTAGTTCTCGCTTTAACCAGTACTCGAAAGTATACCAATATCATAGCCTAAACTAACCTGAATTAAAGGTTGGATTAGGCTTGGTTAGCTTAGGTTAGGATATTGGTTTACTTTTGAGTGTTGGTTAAAGCTAACACTGGGGTAGCTTTCTCCTACCTGACTTTAGAGATGGCTAAAACTCAAAATGTAAACATGTTCTAAGATATTTCGGACTTTTACTAACAGATATTGGTAAATTCTATGATATAACGGTAAATTCTAAGATTTACCGGTCTTCGGACTTTTACAATAACATATACATATAAATATAGGCTATATGCTAAATCCAACGACCTTCAAAATTGATAGATATATAATATGATATTCATTTTAATACTAGTTAAAATCTTTAAAAAAAACTTACTTGGAAAGGCTATCGTTATATAACATCTCTTACATAAGGCTTGATTAAAACATTTTTATCCACAAGCAAGCAGTCACACCATATAAAGCTTTATTGAACCCTTGTCAGCTACCTACGTAAGATGAACCAAACAAACCAACAGTGCTTTGCGTTGTGGTGCTTCATTAATCGTGTTTATACCGGCCATTTGTTAACATCACCAGAACAATTAAGTGTCCTCACCATACTTGGAATAGTATTCCTGTTTCGCGTTGTGTTTGATGTGGTATTCCCTTAATCAACATCTTATACCCTGACGGAAAGGTTTGTTATATACGGATATATAATCTCTAGAGTCTACACCCTGTAAAGTTTTGGTTGTGTCGGTACGAGCCGTATTTGATCCAATTTTAACGCGTAGGGAATTTTAATTCCTTTCTCTATATAAATATCAATACAGATATAAGTATACCTTCATTTTAGTTGGAAGAACAGTAGAGAAAATTCAAACATATTTCTTTGCGGCAAACATTAATAATATTTTACTTTACTATTTTTGTGATTTCATAGGCTAAATATTTATATCTATCTTTAAAGTAACAGTGGCAGACAACATGACTTGATGCATAAATACAATAAAATGGTTTTAATAACCAACCTTTACCGTTATTGGTAACAAAGTCATACTACACATAGGCTTACTCAACATTTTTATGTATTCAAATATCAGTAAAACATCTCAAACCCAATTTAAATAGTTGTATTATTTGACTGTGAACTGAGTTTAATTTTATTTTGAGCGTTATTAATGTGTATATTATTTGTTTGTTTAAAAGTTTGTGTTTATGGGTCTGTGTGCTTGTGGTTGGTTATGTGTGAAGACACTAGAACTACCAAACCAAGAAAGCAAGAAGTTGCAACTTGGCATATGTATTTAGGTGAACCTTAGTGTTTACACCCTGGGCGTATCTTTTTACTCTTACGTATTGGGAATCAAACTCCTTAAACTGCGTGATCAACAGTATAGGTAACTGCGAATCCAAGTAATAAATATTAATAAAATGAAGATACTGTTTATCTGTATGTCATAAGCATTGTGCAATATCTATCGCACTCAAGAGATGTGAAAATTTAAAAACTGCATCTGTGCATCTAAAAGTTGGAATTTTAAATGTTTGGATTTTTTTAAATTTATTAATAACTGTGTTGGAATAAATCAATAAACATATAAAGATGGAGCTTTAAACTCTTATATAAGGTGGGATGGAAGGGAATGCAGAAAATGTAAAATATTGGTTTAGCTAAAATAAATAAAATTTTGCTTTAATACAAAGACGAGTTTAGTTTTCTTCACATCTTGATATAAACAGTTCCCGAATATTTATCATGACCAAAGAGGAATTAGATGAGAAACTTTCTAAATTGATAGAAAAATTTGTCATTAAATTCCAGGGCACCATTGACAGATAATCAGGAAATTTTGAGGTCACAATGTGAAGAAATTTTAATTATATGTTTATAGTGGGGCAATATTTTATTTATTTTAACTAAAAAAAAGTTTTGCCATAAAAACGGCAAAAACTCTGTCTTTTTATCGCATCCCCTTCCATCACCTTCCATTAAGGAAACTTGTTTTGCACCTCAAGTGAAGTATTTTTCATATCTACATTTATTTATTGTGAATCTGACATCTAATATGACGTACGTAAGAATTTGCCAACTCCTAAGTTTATACCCTAACTTGTTGACAACCTCATTGTAAGTAAGCGTCTTCGCTAAGGGATATTCAGCGCACTATTTGAAGAATATTGTTAATGGTGTGTCGCATAGGTTGATAGTAACGTGTGATTATACTTGTTGTAAATTATACACACACTGTATTTTAGAGATGGAAGGCTAAATGTATAACATTCTTAATATTCCCAACTAAAATGGTTCCAACTTATTGATCGAGGTAATACTAAACGTCACTTGATCACTTCCCTTATTGATTTATTTATATACTTAATGGAATTGATGAATTTGCACAACTTTACGTTAGTTTGGGAATCGGACACACTCAACAGAGCAGGATTTTGTGAAACCACCCAACAATTGTTCATCCCCAATGCTCAAGAACGGATTGTGGCTAAGTGCCCTCCATCTTCAGGATGCCATCTGCGGTATTTGGAATATCCGCCCGTCAACGTAGCTCATTGAAAGCTCTTTAGATACATTTTGCTGATGCACGTCTACTATATATTCAAAAGTCCGTGTAGGCCATGTAATACATGTTTAGTTATACAACGTGTTTCTAAAACATTGCATCAAACTTTGGCAGTCTATTCCTTGGGTGAAAATAGAATAATTCACATCAGCAACCTAGGCCCCATCTTAAATATTAAGGGTGGTTTTCAACCCTAAAGATAGAGCTAAAAAGGACTGTTGTATGAAATATTATATTTCACACAATAGTCGTTTTTAGTTCTATCTTTAGCGGTGAGTACCACTCTTAATATTTAAGATGGACCCTAGGTTGCTGATGTGAATTATTCTTCACCCAAGGAATAGCCTGCCAAAGTTTGATGCAATGTTTTAGATACACGTTGTATTTGCATGCAGTTTTGGGTCAATTTTTGAATCCGGAATCTCCGAGCTTATCACCGAATCTATATCGACAGGTTTTACTTTTTCCTTAAGCTATTACAGTATATGCATGTGTGGTAAACCTCGCTTGATGACAATCCGACATACCGACAATTTATTAGGTAAGAGAGATTGTTAAAAGTGACTACCAATACTCGTATTACAAAAAAAAGGACACACTGACCAAATAATAAGCATTAGAATTGGTCAGTAAAACTACTATAAGAAATAGATTATTAAAATATAGTTAAACTAGTTTATAAGAGATAACTGGTACAAATTAATTTACATTTGAAATAATAATTTATTTATATAAAATATGTTGCATTTAATCAGATAAAACAAGTGATAGGCTAGGATTTATAGTATCTTAGAAATTTGTTGTAAGTTATTTGGGTGTAATTGTTTAATGAGTGAGGTGCTGGGTGTTTCCATTAAGGATGATGTACTACGATAGTTATTTAACTAAACTATTAAAATAATTTTTACTTGTTACATCGTTAACTAAAAAGGTCAACATTAAAAACACTTCCACGGATGTAACAACACGTTCTGTAATGGGGATGTTTAAGCTTCATAGGAGAGGATGTCTTCAAATTTGTGATACCATGCTTGAAGGTCGACATAGTTGTCTAGCTCTAGTATCGGCTGTGGGATTGGCCACCACCAACAGGGCTCCTGCTTCGAGATCTGCTGACGGCACGAGACCTTTTGGAAGGGCGAGATCTTCTGGAAATGTTGGACTTTTTGTTCCTGCTCGATCTCTTCTGGGTATTTCTCTGGTTGCTTCTGGAAGTCTCCTGCTCCTCCCGCGCATCCCGGGTCCTACTAGATCTCTTCTGGGTTCCTCTCCTTCTGCTCCGGGATGTCTCCTTCTCCTGTCGCATCTCCCGGGTCTTCCTAAGACCCTCGAACAACGCCCAGAAAGAGTTCATATCCTTCGCCGAGAGAGAACTGCGTTTCAACTTTGTGGGTAGTCTGCGAAGTAAAACAATATAAAACTACAAGGCGTCAGTCCTCGATAGAACCATACTGACCGAGCTGCCGCCCTGTGTCTGGCAAAGCTAGTGCCAACTTCTGCTTATACAGGGCGTCATGTGGTTAGCACAGTAAGCTCTGCTTCACCTGTTAATCTAAGTTTTTTTAGAACAGACATGCCAGTTTTTCATTCAAGTAGCTCATTTGTGCTCAAGATAGTTGGCTACCTAGCCATTTTCCTAAGCTAGATTTTCACTGCAATATATATATATATATATATTATATATAAATATATATATATATATATATATATATTTGTGCTCAAGATAGTTGGCTACCTAGCCATTTTCCTAAGCTAGATTTTCACTGCGATATATATATATATATCATTATATAGGCCTTATATATAATCTTAATTCTGTATTAAGTAGATTTTAAGTGTATGAAAATCATAAATTGAAGACAATATCAGCACACCCATTGGGTGCGCTTTCACAAATTAGGGAATACCATTAGCTTCATGGTCATATACACCTTGATATTTAAGGAAATACCCCTTTCGACCAATAGCATTGATTGAAAGTCACTACAACTTGGAATTGTGAACATCTATTTTATTTTATTTATTTTTTAAAAAATTACCCACCTCGGTGGCCGCACGACCTAACGCGCTACTCTAGACTAGACTGGCGAAGACTGGGAAATAATCCCTAAAACCATTGGTAGCAAGCGTATAATCCGAGTGGGTAGTAATACGCACTGCTTAAAAAACTAAAAATTTCATTTAAAAAGCCATCAAAATCTTCCATTATATACATCTTTTATAGATTATAGTGTAGTTCCTTTTTAAATAATTCATATTAACTAAACGGATTAATTATATAAATGCAATAATTTGTAATATTATGTCTGCCTTGTGCTAACATTAGTTTCCAGTGAATCAAATAACAGGCCTTCTATGAATAACAGACTGTACCTATATCTGTCCTGGTTGACTCTGAGGATTCCCACTTGAACAGCGCAGTCCAATTTGTCCTGTAGATCGTCAGTTATTAGGTTCATCCTTCCCTCGCAAGACCCGCAAACAAGGCGGGTGTTGGTTTCCATGAATCTCAAGATCTGGGACGCTGTAGAGTCACACTGTGGGGATAAGGGTTTTTAACATATCATTGAGATATCCCCTTCAGCCTTCGTATAGAAACCAGCCGTGTTAAAAAAATTAATGCTATTATTGGATGGTGATTATTACATAATCTAGTCTGTGGTATCGCCTTGTGTACCACGAAAGCACTTATGAATTACATTTGCACACTCTTCGGTCAACAAATGATTTACGTCAGTGATATTCAGTCTGAAATACATGAATACATCTTAGGGAGTACGCACAATTTAAATACAGGCCTTTATTATTTCTTGAAAAACACGAATAGACTTAGGGTTAACAACAAGAAACTTGGACGCAAGGATACGTGTTCTGGGAGTGTCATTGTTTTCTATCTTATAGAGATAGATTATAGAAGTATAGTATGCATTATTCACCAACAATTTTTCTGGTACAAAAATGAAGATGAATTATATTCGGGGGCACGCCAACATAAAAGGTTGAATACCACTGATCAAAGGCGTCGCTATTACAGTAAGCTGGACTGCCAGTGACGGGGAAATATGGGGTTTGAATACCAGTCGGGTGTATCGCAGTTTTGTTCCCCTAAATGGCTTTCTACCCTCCCTCCGCGTAGATTCAGGTAAATTTATTTTCAATTCAACCATTAATTTAAGAGCGTAATTAGTTAATAGGTGTACACTTCAACCAAATAATACGTGATGTTGTGTGTGTGATATATATATCCGCACTTTGTATAATGTACTTGGCTCATATGGTTTACTTTACTGGAACCTGCCTAGCTATTCTATGGTTTTATAAAATATAACCAATATAAATTAGTATGTGTGAGTGCGGGAAAATATAGCCATCGGTAATGCACTCTAAGAAAACAGGAGGTGGAGGAAAAAGTGTCAACTGTTACCCATTCAAGTGAATTTTGGAGCTTAAAAAAAGTAGACTCAACCTATTTTGACCGTGACTGTTGATATCAATTTGGGGAGATAAGTGACCCTTTTCTAGTTATCACGTTGATAGTCACACTTTCTCTGAAATGTTAGTAATCATAGTAATCATGAGGAAGTTAATTAGACTACATAGAATTGAAATTTTCACAGGGTTTTTAAAAATAGCAACGTCTATGATGGAACTGGATAATTGATTTCACGCCCAACCTGCAGCTCATTCAGTGTGTTGATTATCATCTCCGGCGTGATTTCCATGTAGCAAATATCAGGCTTACTAACAATGCCTGTACTGAGCTTTCTTATTTCTGGACATTGGCTGGAGCTATTCTGGTCAAAAGCTCCAAGAACCTCCAGCCGAAGATCTTCCATCGCAAGCGTCTCTGTGATAAAAGCACACAGCAAAATGTGAAAATACCAATTCCTAGCTCTAGATATTATAGGCCCTACGTAATCCTCTAGGCTTGGGTGGGGGGCTGTAATTTAATGTAATCTTGGATTAAATTTTCAGTCTGAAACTTCAAAAGGAATATTATCAGACAATATTTACAGATAACTTTGACCAGCAGGTCAAAGGAACTAGCGTCTCATCTCAAGGATCATTTACAAACCCTTACTTCACTTGACAATCTTCTCATAAGGAGGTCAAAAACAGTTAAATGTTTTTGGATAGCTATTCCTAGATTGCTAGATTGATTTTGTCATGATTTTAAAATTCAAACTAGGGGGCCTAGTTTAAAAAAAGTTTAAAGGCTTCTTAAGTCAAATTCCAGGACGATGTCAGTGTGGTATTCAGAAGAATGCTAAAATATGAAAGTGAAACTTTCTATTTAAATCATAAAATTCATAAGCAAAATTCAATAATAATTGTTTACATTAGTAATTATCCTTTTGTAATTATTTACTAGTAAGTCTTTGTGGAAATTTATAAAACCATTTCACTGTAGATGAATATTTAAATAATTATCAAGCCAAATAATTGCTATTCATTATTTGTCTCTGGCTAGAAATCAAATTTATTTGCAAAGTTTAGGTCAATTCCATCTTGTCTCTAGCTATTTCACCAGTTAATCTAAAAAGTTGTCGCTAATTTAATCAGATTCTACACTTACGAATGCTAAATAAACGTTGTATTTAAAAAAATGTTATAACGTTGCATTACCATTGTAATCACAAAACAAACTTTTTCACCATAGCCAAAGCTTGGACAGCATATTAATGCCCTCTAAAATTAACTTACCATGCTTCGTGTCTGTGCGTAGAACATTTCGTCCTTCGGGAACCTTTTCCTGGCTTGGGATAACTTTCAAGATTACTTCAGGATCTCCTTCCATTTTAAAGTCCGATTCATCCTCTTTGTCTTTGCTGTCAACCAGGTGTTCCTCAACATATGCTTCACCAATTACTGATGAGCTGCAAGTCTTAGGTGTCTTGTCTACATCTTCATCCTTATCCATAGAGGTAATATTGGTTGTTTGCTTGTTATCTTCATCTTTCTCGAACGTTTCACTAGTTGCAACAGTCTCGCCGATCACTCCATCATTCTCATCAGCTGTCCCTTCGACAAATGTGTCGCCCCATGGTTTTTCTTCAGCATCCGTGACCTCATTCGTTTGGTCTTGTCCGCTGGTGTTGATTTCATCGTTCTCCTGGGCTGTATGGCTCTCGTTTGCGGTCTGTTCACTTGCCATTTTGGAAATTATTTCAACTAAAATTTTTAATAATATTAATAAAATATTTTTGGTTTATGCCAAAAAGCTTATTTTTACATTTGTTAATATTTGGTAACCATAGAAATGTGTTTTTGTTTATTGTAGTCAATCAAAGCCTACTTTGATTTTATAAAAACAAATACTTTTTTTCCGTTCTCTATGATTTCGCAGGGGCCAGCATTTATTTTAACACCACGAATTACTACTGGTTTAGATTATACGTACATGTAATAATTACGCTAATGAGTTTGCGATGAGTAAGATTTAATTTAGAGAAAGTGCATCGACATTTGTGTGGAAGGAAAGTAGACAACTATTTTGGAAAAAACCACCCTCAGTTCACCCAACCGGGACTCGAACTCCGATTTACCGGTCATCGACAGCATAGTCTAGCACGACAGTCACGCCTTAGACCATGCGTCCACTGAAGCAGATCGCAAGGGCCAGTCTAATGTAACAATTGCTCCAAAAGGAGCATCACTGCCTTAGTAAATAAACTCCTCATGAAGAATCAACTTATATATTGATTAATAAATATTAGTTTAAAAAAATTTGAATCAAATAATAAATTACAATATTTCACCTCAAACAAAAAGGTAGGGTACATCGTACATAATTTTTCGCTACTTTACCTACATCTGGAGACATTTGTTTAGAACTTGTAAGATTTGTTAAACAATTAATATACAATTTTTCACATTTTACCTAAGAACAACGTTGATCCATACTTAAGTAAACCGATTTGATTTTTAATTTTCATCAACCTTTAGAAATTCCTAGACATTCCTTCAAACCTGGTTATTTAATATGTTTTTTAAACTAGATTTATTTTGGCACCTTTACTTTCTAAAATGTAATGATTTTTGTTTATGACAAGATGACGGATAAATTATTTTTTTAACTACACTAACTGGCTTTTTTTTTTACAACATGGTACAAAGCAGAAATATATTTCCGTAACCAGGCCTATCTCATTAATTATTTCAATTTTTTTTTCCTCATAGTTGTTTCTCTGTCTAATTTATAAATAAATGTGTCCAAACCACTAAAACATTCAGTCTCCGTTTTTATTTAACTCCACTGTGCATTTCCATATTAGCAATATTCCAGTTGCGTGCTTTGTTTTGGTATTTCTGGCCAGACTTGGGATTCTTGCGCTTTAAGTCATTAGTCCTATGTCGTAACTGTCTTACAAGAACGTCATCATATTAAGGCTTCTTAATGCATGAACAAAACTACACTCTTCCCTAAAAAAACCGTTGATAATAAATACTGCTTCGATCAAAAAAAAAGATAAGCAATATTATTTTTATACAAAACAAATTTCAACATTAAGTTTATTTATTTTTACCCAGTGTTTTGTGTATTCATAAATTATATTGGATTTGAAATTACATTTTAATGTTACCTTCTAAAAGTTATTATCAGATATGTACCACCACTATACAAAATTATCATTAATGACGTTCGTAAAAGTTGCACTTGTGGGCAGAGGTGTCTGTCTCATCTGGTTTCTCAGTGATGAAGAGGTCAGGGTTCGAATACTAGCCAGATATGATGAAGTTGTTTTCCCTCAAATAGGTCTTCACATACTCTAAGAAAATGTGAGTACATTTATTCTAATCAAAGGCTTCCTAGTTTATATATGTGAATTGCCTGAAAGGATAGTTGGAAGTGGATAATGGCATTTACTAACATATTAATACTTGTTTGGACAAGATATGGCTTACACTTAATAATCCAAAAACACAAAATATTTAAGGTATTATTGATAAACAAATATATTAATATTCGTTTGGAAAGAAGATACAAAATCACAATTGAAAAAAAAACACTCTTGATGAACTTGATCGTAATTTGAAACCAGATGCTCAAGTATATTTCAGAGCATTAGCACAATACCAACTTTATAAGTAGTATATTTACGCATAATCTTATAAACATTCAAAATCATCCCACGTCATATAAAACATACTTATATAAATTATGTGATAGTAAAATTTAAACTATAAATATTTGTTGGCGTTGTGTTGAATGTTATTAGTAGAAACAAAATTTTGTTCAATTGAATAAAACGTATTTTACCCCCACATGACGGAAAAATAAGGGTTTTCGAAAACCAGTTATTTAGAAATATATTTGGTCCAAGAAGAGGATGAGGCTACTGGGAAATATAAGAGTCCACATAATTATGAGTTACATACCCTGTATTCATAAAAAATACAGTGATAGGATAATAAAGTCTCGTAGATTACGGTGGGCAGGACATGCCGCGTGAATGGGAGAATATAGAACCTTGTTCAGTATATTGACTGGCAAAACCAATGGGAAGAAACCAGATAGGTGGATACCATTAATTATTATTATTATTAGCGCCGCGTCTTACTACTCATTCGGGTTATACGCACTTACGCTAATGTGTAATGGTAGGTTGATTGTGAGATGAAATGAAGGACCTACAGATTAACGTGGGATCCAAACCACAGTGGAGGCCTGGCATTCCACACATTCACAAGTTGTGATTAATACATGACTTGTCAGAGGTAAAGGAAGGGTTTGGTAATCAGATAAATCTGTGCCGGAACCGAGGATTGAACCCCAGACTCTCAGCACAGAAGTTTGACACCTTACCTCTTAACCTTCAGTTCACCGATACCATTAGAATGGAACTGAAAAGAGATAGGGTTTAATGAGGTGGACTGGATAGAACTAGCTCAAGATAGGGATAGGCGGCATATTTTTGTAAATGCACCAATGAACTTTCGAGTTCCTAAAGCCTTAGAGTAGGTAATTAAGTTGGAGTTGTAAAAAAGGGAGAGTGGAAACCATTCAGGAAAAAAACCCAGCTCAATACACGCAGCCAGGATTCCAATCCAGCTTTCAACGACATTACAGTATTTTGCAAGTGTGATGCCTTATACCATTCAACATTTAAAAACTAACAGCCTTTGTGTTACGTAACACTCTTCTTTACCAAACCTCCCCATAAGTAACACCATGTACAGTAGCCCCATGGCTTTGGTGCTGACTGACAGCTCACAGCTCACAGTTGACGGCTTTGATAAGTTACCAGACCAAATTATGTATCCCTACGCCAAACCATATGACCTGCAAAAACATGTGTTTAGCAGCTGTCACTTTTGACTGTCAAAATTTAGGTATACACCTAAATATTGACTGTCAGCTGTGAGATGTCATTAAGAACCAAAGAAGCCACGGAGCTGCCGTAGATATAAAATCTCCCTCCTCCCCCTTTTAAAAATCGTTACGTGGTATATGGATGACCTTTAAAATGACTGAAGGAAACAATCCACAGGCACGGTTGCGAACAGGGCAAAATATATCTGCTTAACCTGGCCACACTCCACGACACGCCACTAGGAGAAAAACCACTCTGCAAACTGACAAATTTAACAAACTCTTTGAAGTGTTCCGCCCCCATAGTTGAGATTTTGTCGTGTCGAGAGGTGTACGAAACAAGAAATGCACCCAAGAAAATACACGGTGATGGATGGATGAGAATCCAGGCTCTGGATTGGTCAGTTTGACAAATGATCCAACTCCTCCCTCAGCATCATTAGTGAGCCACACAGCGATGGAAACCAACCCAAAAGAAACAACATCCAGACATATTTTTTTAAATAGGGAGAGTGTCTATATAAAAAACGAATAAGAGACTAGTTTTTCAATTTATTTATTTACATTATTTTTGTTATTATTGAATTATTTTGGGATGTAAATTATATATTTTAAAAATCAATTTAACATAACAATTACTCTAAAACTTTAATTTTTTTAAAGTTTCATACAGGCACTGCTTGTTTGTGACTTGCCATTAGTCTAAACCATGCTAATATTACGAAATACTAATTTTTAACTAGCTGGTGCACCCGTTCTTCGCACGAAAGAATCAATATTAATATTATTATTATTATTAATATTATTTATAGCACTGCGTCTTACTAACCGTTCGGGTTATACGCACTTACGCTAATGTGTAATGGTAGGGTGGTTGTGAGATGAAATGGAGGACCTACAGTAGGAACCACGGTGGAGGCCTGGCATTCCCCACAATATTTTCATATAAAAGCGGGAGAAAGTCAGTGCGGTGCACCGTATCATTTATTTTCTAATTTTTTTGGGTAAGATTATACATAATTTATTTTCACAAATTATTCACTATTATGCAAATATTAAGTTTTCTATGAATTGCATTCATTTTGCACTCAGTTTATGGGTTGATTTATGTTTTCTTTCAAATTCTGTTTTTTTTTTAAATTTATGATTGCTGTATTATTTATATTTGGATTGTCATGGCTATCTTGATATTGTGAAAGAAGAAATAAAAAAAAGAGTACTGCCGGATGTCGAACATCCTAATTCTAAATAGTTATGATATTCATTTGTAGGTATTAACTATTTGAACCCTTATAAATATCCTGAAAATCTCAAATTTGGCATGCTGAGGGGTCTTAAAATAAGGTTTTCTAGAAAATTCAAGAAAATCAAAATTTAAAATGAAAACGTTGAAAATGAAAAATTCCTTTTTAAACTGTAATTATATTTTAAAGTAATATGTAACTTACATTTGTTTTAACTCCAAAGCAACCAATTTATTTATATTATGAGACTCTTATTTATTTCTTACTAGCACCATCAGATAAGAGTTCAAAATATTGTGCACATAAAAGTTAAAAACTTAATCTTCAAAATAAATAACAACTTCTAAAACACGTTAAGAATATTTTTTTTTTTATATTGTGTCAGCCTATTTTCGCGCTTTGTATCACAATTCTAACCAATAAAGGATTAATATTTAGTCATA
The DNA here is from genome assembly GCA_901482245.1 of Timema douglasi. Taxonomy (NCBI): domain Eukaryota; kingdom Metazoa; phylum Arthropoda; class Insecta; order Phasmatodea; family Timematidae; genus Timema; species Timema douglasi. Next base: position 55,733 of record CABEEJ010004305.1, read on the forward strand.
ATGTAAAATTTGGCTTATATTCGTTGTGGATTATTTTATATACTAAAAATAAAAAAGGTACTTTATTGATTCCTTAGGTGACCTGGCGGTCTAGGGATAAAGTGTCGGAATTCTGTGCTGGGGTTCCGGGGTTCAATCCTGGGTACCAGCACAGATTTATCTGATTGCCAAACCCTTCCTTCACCTCTGACAAGACGTGTATTAATCACAACTTGTGAATGTGGGGTAAGACAAGTCTCCACCGTTGTTCGGATCCCACGTTAAACTGTAGGTCCTCCATTTAATCTCATAATCACCCTACGATTACACATTAGCGTAAGTGCATATAACCCGAACGGGTAGTAAGATGCGGTGCTAATAATAATAATATATTAAAATATAAATTTACTAAAAACTCTTAAGATTTGTAAAATGAAATAATAGTCTTATACATTGTTGTAGAAGCACTTTACCAAATATCATAAATGAAATAATGTGCACTGTTACTTACTGTATGTCATTAGGAACTCTTTAAGTTCATTGCCGCACGCCACCTATCCCTATCTTGAGCTAGTTATATCCAATCCACCTCATTAAACCCCATCTCTTTACGGTGCATTATAATGTTATCCTCCCATCTGCATCTATGAGTATCTTAAAAGAAACATACATTAATAATTAACGTTTTAGACCCTCCATGATATTTTAAGCTCGTATAGATTTCTCTTTTCCCTGTTTCTACAACCAACCAGCATTCAGAAGAAAAGGTAGGTGGTGGATGCTGCCTCATGGCGTCATCAATCAAGGGACGTCCCACGTGACCAAATGAACCAGCATCATTAACCAACCAGGTGATCTTTCATTCCTTTCAAACGGTCCCACCCTGTTCTTCTTTCCGATCGGTAACACACAAGAAAATCTTTCTTTTTTTTAAGGTGGGGGATGAGTGATCCACCATTACTGATCTTTTCCATTTCCGATACGTGTAGCACTTAAAAAAATAACAACAGAACTCGTTCAAGACAATACTCTAAAAGGGATGAATTTTAAATCAATTTGTCCTATTGAATAATGTCCAGTAATTTTTCAACAATTCTCTGTATTTAAAAATCTTAAGAGATATGTTCACTTGGCTGTAAAAAAAACACCTAAATTATGAGAAATAGTGTCTATAGAATGTCAGAATACTAATTTGAATAATCATTATTTTTTATTTTTCAAGCATTACTACAATTTAGTTATCTGGATTCATATTGCATCAGCGGTTTTCGTTAAATTCAGCTAGAAAAAATTTAATATATATTTTCCTAACTTAGTTTAGTGTTTGGCACACACATACATAACATTAACATACACACCATACCTAATCACGCCGTTCATTTACGGGATAGGACTATATAATTGTTTTTAAGATGTTTATGTTGTGTTGTAGGTATAGTAAATACATATAGCCTATCCGTAAGTACATATGTAATTTGTTTTTTGATTTGTTGGATATACACACCAGTACATGCGTTATATGCATTTTAGTGCCATATTTTCAATAAAGGCTTTTAGTGTGAAATCATTTGGGCTTTTTTTCCCCTATGAGCTTAATTACTATATGGATTTAAGACTATACGGACTAACCTAGATCTTAATTAGTCTGAATAGTTGGGGCTCTAATGTAATATGTTTTATGATTGACCCAGGATTGAGTTTATAAATATTCGCAGGAATCTTGTAAGCCCATTTATAAATACCTCATCCTTCAATTAATCATGATGTATTCACAACGGTGGACCGATTGTTTAGAAAAAAAATAATCTCGTCTTCCGTTTTCCTGGTGACAGGGTAGGTATTTGAATCCCGTAACTACTGTTTTATTCTACAAATGGCATACTGGTGTTCCTCTTTTCAAATTAGGGTACACTTTCTTTAAATTATACCTTATCATTATGTATATCCAATTAGTTTAGCTATGAGAATGATCCCGATGGTCCAAAAAGCATGTAATAGGGGTTGGTGGTGAGATACAAATTAAATTACTGGGGGTGGGTGGCTGAATAATATTCAGATTAGGCTTCAGGATATAGTTTCTAAGATATCATAAATTGCTGGAGATACAACATGGAAAAATACGCATCAAGATTTTTTTTTAAATAACTTGTGTCTCTATCGGAAAATACTTTTGAGGGATAAGCCAATCGAAAAATATTTTGAAAACCCTATTTTAAAACATCAATTTATGTAAATAAAGAAATGCAAGAAAGAGAGACATCTTAAAATTAAAACTAAAAAGAGTTAAAGTAGGGTGGAAGATGACGCGAGAAATAACCAGTTATTTTATGGTTTTTATATCAGAATTAATTTGGTCAAAAGAAATCAAATATTAATCCATTATAAACATAAGATTTTAATTTTATTCGCATGTTGATATAAACAGTTATTGAATATCTGTCAAGTGTTCTGGAACTTAATGACAACTTTTTATCTTCATTTAAAATGTTTGTCATCTAATGCCGCTAAGCTCATGACAGTTATTCAAGAACGTTTGAGGTCATTTTGTGAATAAAATTAAACTCTACTTGGGAAAAATATATTTTCTCTAAAATAAAAATGGTGGGAAAAAACACTGTTCTCTTCTCGCGTCCCCTTCCACCTCACCTTAACGAAGATCCCAGTAGCAAACTGTTAGATTAGTCTAAACTAAACTCATGAGTAGTAGACGAGAGTCAACACTCTGAAAAGCAGTGTCAGTTGTCAGAAATATTAATAAACTGGCTGGGACTCTTGTGAGAAGGTTCTGACTAATGGCTTCAAGGGAAGTTGTGCAGTCCTCGTTCAGGGTTAGCTAACACCTCTGGCTTGTTTGTACAGAAAGAGAGAGGCTTGGAATAGGAGCCAAAAGGATATTTCGGGGTACTTCACGATTAATGAGGTACACTCGTGCATAGAGGGAGGGAGAAATGGGAGGGGATGGGGAGATTGCACTTTAAACTTTGTAAGACATTCAGAACACGTTTTCTAGAGAATATCCGTTGCATGGTGTCAACTACAAGAAAAAAATGATGAGCCACCCCAAGTTCTCAAATTAACTGGTCATCTAAGCCGGCAGTAAGGGCAGACTGGTCTGGGGTTTTAAAATTGCACTGCTCGGATAAATCAGGGTTAGAGTCCAGGTTAGGAGCTGGCTAAGAAGTTAATGTTCATTTTTCTAAATGGGATTTTAATTATTTGTAAGTGACCTGGTGGTCTAGGGGTAAGGTGTCAGACTTCTGTATTGATGGCCGGGGTTCAATCCTCGGTCCCGGCACACATTTATCTGATTACCAAACCCTTCCTTCACCTCTGACAAGACATCTTGTGAATGTGGGGAATGACAGGCCTCCACCGTGGTTCGGATTCCACGTTAAACTGTAGGTCCTCCATTTCATCTCACAATCACCCTACCATTACACATTAGCGTAAGTGCGTATAGCCCGAACGGGTAGTAAGACGCGGTGCTAATAATAATAATTATTTGTATACCAGCTTTATTGGCCGCAATACAAAATATAAGTCAAGGGTGTCCTGGAATTTAATGACAACTTTCTCTCATCATTTTAAAAGCTATTCAAGAACTGTTCCTCTCACCTTGTAAATTATTGGGGGAATGATTTATTTTTAAAAAAATTATTGGGGTAATGATTTATTTTGAAAAATATAAATGCTATAAGAACTGTATAAAACACTGATCGCATTCCTACATCGTCACCTTAAGCTGTAGACTTGCACAACGTCGGAATTTACTTAGACTCAACTTTTCTACAATCTCGTTTGCATGGAAAACTAAAAGAACATTGTCTCAAAGGATTTTTCGCCTTGGTTACGACTCGTAATTTAGTATAAGTTAGTTATTTTTTAGCAACTATTAAGATGTCACAAGTGTCCATCGTATAGTCAGATCACCATCGAAACATCACTTAGAATAGCACCTTGTGAGGAAAAATCAAAATACAACAGTTATATAAAAAGTTAATTTGTAATATTTTACCCACATCAGTGGGCTAAATGAATAGAGAAGATCTCATTTGGTCAAGTTCTTCAGTGTCGAAGAGGTTGGAGTTAGATTTCCGTTCGGGTGTAATAAGGTTTTCTGTAATCTCTAATATCGTTATATAACTCTTCCTTCATGCAAAATATAAGTTTTTTTTTCGCAAATGCTAACCTTTCTTAGCCCTTAACATTTGTGTGGTTAAAAATAAATGTCTCAATAGTTCAAATAATGATAGTAGTATTAGAAAAATAGGAGGTTTTTTTTTCAGACAAAATTATGAAACTAAAATGGTCACCCAGTGTTCAAGTTAGGTTTTAAAGTTTTGTTTACGTTGTAAGACGCAACAGAAAGTGGGTGTGGGACTAATGCTCTAGATTTTTTCTCATTTGACCTTATCTTACCTCTGCTTTCCTGGTATATGGAGGAATTAATTTCTGAGGTAGGAACACCATTAAGGCGAATTCCACTATCCCAATATGGTAGGATGATACCTGAGAATGATGATGGGGGAAAGCAGAGGGGACCTACAGTTTAACGTGGGCTCTGAACCACGGTGGGGGGGTCTGCCATTCTACAATCTCACAAAGAGTGAAAGCACACACTTTGCAAGAGGTGAAGGAAGTGTTTGGTAATCAAATACATCTGTGTCGGAACCGGGATTTGAAGCCTGGACATCTAACACAAAAGTCTGACACCTTACCTCTAGACTTCCACGTCCCCTCGCAACAGAAGAAAGTCTGCTTGGATAAAATGGTCCAACAAATCAGTATTCAAGTCATTATTTGAACCGATGCTCAGGAAAATACGATGATCCCTTGAACAACTTTCAAATGTATGTTTGTAAACTCTTTGTTTGTCGATAAAATATTCCTAATGAAAATTACAACTTTAATAAAATATTTATAATGCTTGTGGTGCATAAAATTTTAAAAAATTGTTATAATTTAACACTTGCCTACTATAGTAAGTGAAACTAATAGATCATTAGCTATTCAACTATGAGAAAAATAATGACCAGGACATGGGAATCACACCCAGGGCCTTTGGCTCTAAGCTAATGCTCTAACACTGCTGTCTTGGTTCATCTTGAAAAGGAGACCATTCGTCAAATATTGTTAAGTATTGAGTATGTTGTCAATTCTGTCCCCCCCCCCCCCC